>JASANG010002193.1:0-248784 GCA_030248215.1 Enoplolaimus lenunculus | reverse complement strand
AATTTTGTAATGGCCTATGCGTAGGTTATATCTTAGTATTCAAAGTTTCGGCCAATGTAAAGAACAGCGGCGGAACAGTATTATAAGCATATCCCCAAGCCTCCTAAACCTAAGTGGAGTCGCGTAAGAATAAGCATACTCCTAAGCCAAATGCTAAAAAAAAGCGTAGATAATTACCATATTCCTAAGCCTAAACACAAGTTTAATAATGAGCATAACTCCTAAACCTAAGCCTAAGCCTAAGCCAATCAAAAAATTTGTCTAAAGCTTAAGCTTACTCTTTTTCTAGTTCTACAGAAAAACGTTCCGCCACTGTCTTTACACAGGCCAAATCTCGCCAAGATGTCCAGAGATGTGAACATGAGAGAGCTCCAAAGGAACGCTCCTGGATTGGCCGCTGATCGCTGATTGAAGACCTTGTCCAACATTCAGAAGCAGAGTTCTGCTTTTGTGCAAAGTTGTGTCAAAATTGGCGTGAGAAATTTTGTTTTTATAAACGTTAAAATGCGTTTACACAACGTTTTGATACGCAACCAATTCTTAAGATTTAGCCATTTTTCTGCGTTACAAAAAAGCGTTTTGAACGATGCTGTTTAATACTTGATAAACGTTTAAAATAGAGGTTTAGGAGGCTTAGGGATATGCTTATAATACTGTTCCGCCGCTGTTCTTTACATTGGCCGAAACTTTCAATACAAGGATATAACCTACGCATAGGCCATTACAAAATTTCCACGTCATGCTTAGATTTAGCTGGAATGTGGTTCAAAACCTACAGAAACTAGCAAAAACGGGCACTTCTTTATAGACTCAGTTTCTTTGCTTATCTACGGCTATAACAACCCCAATATCATATATATACATATACATATACATATATATGTATATATATATATAATGTATATACATATTTATTTATTTATTTATTTATATGCATCAAAGAAAATACAAAGAAAATATAGGATATATAAGATTGAAATTTTTGAAAATAAAACACAACCTGGACACTTTAACTTGTTTTACAATTCGTCTATTTTCATCAAGAAATTTAAATATTATTAGCCTGTTCAACGAGTGATTGATAAAATTTTTTCTTTCAAGTCATTTCCCTCTCGATACCCTGACCAGAATATTGAAATTGTACACATATATATGGCCAAGAATAGCGTGTTTTTCTACTTTTCAGAACGAAAGCTACAACTAAGAATTAAATTTAGGTTTATTTAGGCGCGTTTCTTTTTTGCTGCTTGCGTTTAAATGTGACTGGTTTGGTGCCGTCGAACGCGAACTTTTGTTGTCAAAAACTATTGCCTTCAGGGGCGAAGATTTAAGCTTCAGTCGTACAGCGAGTAGCGTAAAGGGCCCATGTAAAGATCAGGGGCAGAACGGGTTTCTGTGGGACTAGATTTGAATACTTAATGTTAAGTTTTAGACTAATTTTTTGTCTGGCTTAGGCTTAGGCTTAGGCTTTAGGCTTACGAATAAACACATTCTTACGCTTATGCTTACGCTTAAGAAGAAGGTTATAATACTGTTCTTCCCCTGTTCTTGACATTGGCCAATCCTTGAAACAACCGTTGACGAAGGATTATTTTACACTGCATGAAGTGGACATAAATCCATAACGGGGTCATTCAGAATTATGCGTTCATGGGCGATAGTTTAAAAACCTAAAACTGGAACATTCAGAGCATGGGATGCGCTATACTTGTCGTACGGCGCCGTCCGATTTCCTCCGCTTATAATTAAATTTAGGGTTATTGCATGTGAAAGCGACGACCCTCAAGACAAGATGAGTCGGGTAGAAACGCAACGCCCGGCGGTACATTTTGTACCATGCGGAACCCAAAGAGTTGCACACTCTTGTATCATGCACTCTTGATAAATACCAATGATCATTCTAGCATACGACGATTTGGGTTGTAGTGAAACTGTAAGTATTCGTTTTGTAACGCCAACGCACCGAATAACATAACATTTATTAACCTTATAGTAAACGCAACCTACGAAGCACAATATATCAACACGGTTCATAATCCTGAATAAGCCGGCATCTCCATAAACCATAAACGAATCTTTGCAAACGCGGGCTGGGGTGGGATAACGGAAAACAATCCCTTTGAATGACGTATATTATAAAATCTTAGCCATCGTTTTGTTTTCGTAATTCCTCCCACGGCTTATAGAAAATTGTTAAATTTATTCTGATTAAAAGTATATTGACAAAATTAATTCGTTGAATTTCTACTGTATAAAAATAAAGCTTCAAATTGTGAAAAGATCGCGAGAATTTGGGCGAAAGTTTATTGTGAGCGTTGCAGGTTTCAAGTATCATAGTAGGACAACGTGCTGTCGCTTGGTTACTCGAAGTTCAACTTTTGGGTGCATTTAAAGATCAGGGGCGAAACGCTGTTCTGCGGGACTGCAATTGAGTAAGCTTAAGGTTTAGACTAATTTTTTTGCTTAAGCTTTAGGCGTAGGCATAGGTGTAATCCCATTCGTGCGTTCAGGTTTAGGGTTAGGCTTGGGAATATTCATATACTACTGTTCCGCACTTGTTCTATACATTGGCTCCAATTTTTGCAATGAGCCCGCAACCAAAAGAGCCATTGTTTATTTGCCCTCCCTGGCACGCGGGAACTGCACTATTTGGGTGTCAACCGGGCTTCCTAAAAACATCGACGTTTCGCTTATACCCGGGCGCGTAGACAAGGGGACAAGGGTGGCAGGATTGGCTCAGACCATCTGCAAATTTTCTCCTGCTTCTGTGTTGACTCTTGGTTACCAGCCCAAAAAACGCATTTGTTGAAGGTGCAGTCTTGTACAAAACCGCTCGTGTTTTACTTGTTTATCGCAGCATTCTACTGTGTTTATTCAACTAATTTGACTAATATAACGCTTGCCGCCCTGTGGATTCGACAAACCCGGCTATAGAACAAAAACACGGCAATAATCTTACTTAACCCGCGAAATGGTCAGGCGGTGCTGTATTTCACTTGTGAATATGGCTTTTTCTTATGATTGACGTAGCTGATTCGCTTTAGAACCGAAATGTTAACTGGTTATTGTAATGCTTACAGTTAGCAAGCTATATAAGTAAATAAGAATCGTTTAGTTTTTTGATAGATAATTATATAAATATATAAGTGTTAATTCTAAGTTTGTTCTGTAGTGACCGAATAAGAGGGTTGAGTCCGATATTTATTTGGCCTTTCCAGAGAGTACCCCCCTTGTTAAAGTCACCCTTCGTTATCCGTTGAACTAAACGTTTGTTTTGTATCAAAAGCTTAAACGATAATACAATGTTATACTTAAGAATGTAATTTCAAAACTTAAGTATGCTTTAAAGTTTCGAAATCAACTTTATTTGGTCCAGGACTCATTTGTGCAGTACAATTAGAGATAATTGACATTTATGGACTCTAGGGTTTAAGAACTGTATCCGCCTATGAACTCTTATAGTAATACGGACTTCTATTGATTCAGGCTCAAAATGGGGACTCCCCCTCTTATTAATCCCCTCTTATTCGGGTCACTACATTAGGTCTATACATCTCAATTAAAAGATTAAACAAAGCCTAAGACTATAAGCATCAGCCCCGACCAAAGCCTGAGATTTTATTCTAAACAAACCTGATACTAAACTTAGGGCATAAAGCCGAACAAAATTCAGGCCAAGGTATGCCAAGCGAAACCTTCCGTGTTCTTGACACTAATAAATATAAATGTTTTAGCAAATCTTTCAGCGATATTACAAGACAAAGAGTGCATAGGTCGAAAAAGCACAGCGAATGAACCGTACCAGGCGTAAAGTGATAATTCGCTTCATTATTTTACAAGATTGAATATGCAAACAATGTTTTAATTTCACAAAATTTCCAACTTTACTTCAAAGCGATTTTAGATTTAACCATATTTCAGTAGTGTTCACATTTGAAGTTTGTTTTGTTGTTGACAACTTAGCTAAGACGCTGTCACTTTTGCGTATTTTAATAGCCTAAAGACGGTTGACATAGCTAGCGTACCATTTTCAGGAGGATATAGCCTTATTTGTATTGTCAAACATGTTGTTGTAAAACATCTAAAATGGCATTTTCCGCGCACAAAAATTTCAACCTGATTTGTCTTTTAGTTTTTGTAACGTATCCAAAAGGTTTATTTTGTTCGCAACCCCAAAATTAACGGGCCCATGTATTGGACTGGCCCGGATCGTTTTCCGACGAAGCTGTAAAAGAGTTAGTTTAAGCTTTAGACTAACTTTTTTGCTTCGGCTTAGTCTTAGGCTTAGGCTTAGGAATAGGCTCATCCTTACGCTTAGGCATAGGCTTAGGCTTAAGCTTAAGGCTTAGTACTTAGGACTTAGGACTATGCTTATACTACTGCTTCGGCCCTGTTTTATACATTGGCCAGCCAATGTTTGTATCTGATTTATTACTCAAAGTATAACGTTACCTATATTCACATCAACATACTTAAGTTTTGAAAGTATATTCCAAAAGTGATGAACTTTAATAGATAATCGCTGGCATAAATAAGTTATATGTGCAATCTGCAAACAAATGGAACTGGTTTAAAAAATAAATAACAGTCCGAAACAGAATAGCGAGCGAAGCGGTCTTCAAATAGGCGCAACAATCATCAGTGTTTGCCCTGTTTATTCGGATCCCTACAGTAGTCGCGTTTTGGCTTACGACCGGGTTTGCAACGTTTTCTAAACGTTGACGGTCAAAACTCTATATCGCGTAAACAGCGATATCTTTCTATAAAGTCTTTGTGATAAATTTTTCAGACAAAAAGTCGTCTTGCGAGCGAAAGTTTATTTTTCCTTTGGGACATTTTAAAATTTTAAAATTGAATTTTTTTGTTCTTGCGTTCAGTTGACAGTTGTGCCACAAGCCTGTCATCTATAAAACGGGTATTTTCTGTTTCTTGGTAGCCAAAAAAGCGTTTTGCGATGACGGTTTACAATATTTAGAGTCAACTTGGGTTTGTAGCGACACTACTGGTTCAGTGACGTAACATTTAGGCGCGTCGGGGGTCCTGAACCGCTGGAATATGCATATTTGGAGCCGTAGACAGTGGTGCTTACCTGTGGAATCTGAGTGCGGGACCCGAAGGCATGAATTTTTGCGTTTAGGCGATTTTAGGCCTAGTACGGTCTCTGCTGGACTCTACCGGCTTGGATGCTAAAGTGTCAAAAATTATGTTCAATATGTTTTGTATATTGAAGGTATGGGTTTTATTAGCTAGCTGAAACATTGACTGTTATACTATAGTGACCCGAATAAGAAGGGGGTAATAAGAGGGGGTCCCTATTTTGAGTCCCATTTAATAGGAGTCCGTATCCTTAATAAGAGTCCGTAAGCGCATAGAGTCCCTAAACCCTAATTGGAGTCCATAAATGTCAATTAACTCTAATTGTAGCGCATAAATGACTCCAGGATCAAATAATGTTGTGTTCGAAACTTTAAAGCGTACTTAAATTTTGAAAGTAAATTCCTAAGTATAACCTTGTATTATCGCTCAAGCTACTGACACAAGACAAATAAACGTTTAATTCAATGGATAATTGCAGTAACGGATATATATCAGTAACGAAGGGTGGCGGAGCGTGGGTTAAAAATAAATAACAGTCCGTAACCGAATAACAAGGGGGGTGTCCTCTGGAGAGGCCAAATAACTATCATTCCCTCCCTCTTATTCGGGTCACTACAGTAAGAAGAACCCTTAAAGGGTTCAGACGTGGAACTTTCTTTGTTTCAATTCATGGTCATGGAGTTGGCACTGGCACGTAGACACATCCCGTGGTTCATGAAAAGATAGTGAAATTTTGGTTTTTTTGAAGTCGATAGCATTAAAACAAGCATATCCGTGTGAGTAACACAATCATACATTAAAGCTCGCGGATGTGATATAGAAATTTGGGCTCATGTATAGCTGAGGGCTGTAACAGTAGAAACAAATTCCTAAGCCTAAACTTAAAGTTTAAGCCCAAGACTAACCCTCTAAGCTTCAGAACCCGCTAAGCTTCAGTATATAGAAAAGCCTCTCACGGTTAGGCCTAAACGTAAGCCCGAGCCTAAGCAAAAATTAACTTCAACCTAATCTAACGAACAGCCTACAATATAACTCTACACTGTAAATTTCAGCAAGTTGATTTTAACTCAGAATGAGTTTTATCCACTCCTGAGCTCTGAATAGGTCTTTTAGAACTCAAAATTCTGAATTGATTGGTCTCGTTCTGAATTAATAAATTAACTAACGCAAAATTAAATCAGCTCAGTGTGAGTTAATGTTGACTGATTTTTAATTCAAAAACAGGCAAAAATGTTCAACTCTTCTTCTGAGTTGATTAATCAAGTTATCGGAATTTACAGTGTGATTTCAAGTCACTTATCGAAATAATATAATATACATACGATGCATATATACTTTCAATTAGACGAAACATGGCTCAAAACCAAATATTCAATCGTCAAAAATATTATTTTTTTTAAATTTACCCAATGAAAACATTTTAACATTTCAAAACGCAAAATATTACTTAAATACTGATCCGGATCCGTTTAAAATTTTTGGATCCGCCAAACTTTTATGGTTTATTAAATATTCATAAAATTTTAGCATTTTTGACGGACACTTTTGAACAAAATAAAACAACACAACTTGCCTTTTTTTCAATTAAACTCGTTCAAAATGGCTGGCCGCCCTGCTGGGTTCGTTGAAAATCATAATTGAGTTATGCGTTTCGATCAGAGCAACATCTGCTCTGAATAACAACACAGGCCAGTATTTTACTATATGTACGCGTGCTTTTAGGCAAATTAGGTTTTTGAGGTTGTTTACTAAAATTCTTTGTCTATTGATATACCGCAGCGACGGGCGTTGTTTTTTCGTAGAACTATAAACTTCAAGGTATTGGGAAGATGTGGCTACTAAAACGAACATGTTAATACAAATATACAGCGCAAATAGTCGAAACTTAAACCTAAACTTGAGTTAAGATTTTCTACTTTACAGCGACGAGGGAATATACGTTAGCTTTATTCACTGCATGCGAACTACAGAACAAAAGGAACACTGTAAATTTTAGTGAGTTGATTTCAACTCAGAATGAGTTATATCACTCAATCTGAGTTAGGACCACCAGAACTCAGCGTTCTGATTCAATTCAACTCATTCTGAGTTAATTAACCAACTCAGCCAAAATCAACTCAACTCAGAGTGAGAATCAACTCAACTCATATTGAGTTATTGTTTAATGAAATTAATTTAAAAATAACTAACTCACTAGTTGAGTAGATTAATCAACTCATACAATTTGCAGTGTATACCGCATTTTCTTCGCGATACCCACAATACAAAAAAACACACGCTTCAAATTGTTTATTTTTTGGATTTACTGTCAAAATCAATATAATTTTGTTTGCCCCATCTCGGAAATGAATTTTTTCTAAAACAATTTATAGCCCCATATAAACTTTCGCCTTGCCTTCCAGACTGGCCCGAAACCAGGAGTGGTGCCACAGGAGGCTCAGCTACCCTGGAAAAATTTTGGCGCCCCCCCTAGAAAATTTCCAACCTTGCTTGTAAGCCATTATAAACGCCTTGTATGCCCATCCTGAAACTTTTTTAGCCCCCGCCTAGCAATGTGAGCTGACTACGGGACTGCTTCCAGAACAGTATGTCGGATTTCATTTCGAAACCCGTGTACCGTTAAAGAATAGTTTTTTGCACACCAAGCTTAGAAGTTGAAATTTTCTCAACCAACAAGCAAATTCGGTATAATAGCAACAGTATTACACTGTTAATTCCAATGAGTTAATTATTCAACTCGGACGGAAAGTTAGTTATTTCTCAGTTAATATCAGTAAACTTCAACTCACTGTGATTTGAGTAGATTCGCACTGCGAGTTGCGTTGACTCATGTCGAGATGGTTAATTAAATCAGAAACAGTTGAATAAACTCATAATTGTGAGTTCTGATAGTCCTGGCTCAAACGTAGTGATTCAACTCATTCTGATTTGAAATCGACTCACTAAAATTTACAGGGCAATGCGTTATTTCAACATGGCGTATCAGTCAAGAATAGAGCCCCCACATACGGGCAAGACGCGTATATAAACTAGTGTAAAACGCCGTAATAGCGAAGCGAGCGAGAAACTAAACGCAAGTTTGGCATAATACACTGCAAAAATGGTGATTCAAATTGACTCTCTCTGAAATAGGCTTTTCCTGACTACACAAACTGAGTCAAAATTCGACTCCGCCAGAGTCAAATTGAGTCGAACTTGACTCTGGCGGAGTCAAACTTTGACTCAATTTGAGTAGTCAGGAAAAGCCTATTTTGGACAGAGTCAATTTGACTCACAATTTTTTGCAGTGTAATTGACGAACACAAAGTTTTGTTTCTTCTGATAGTTCGGTCTTTCGATGTTTTGACTCTCTTCAGCTTGTTTGCAATTATTTCGAAGGTTTTATTTAGTCTCGCTGATTACTATAATCAAGAGCTCATGATACAAAACTATGCAACTTTTGGGGATTCACACGGTACGAGAGGTACGCGGCACGCGTAGCGTTTTTGACCGACTCCCCTTTTAGGCGTGGTACAACCTGTGCGAACCATGACACTGAATGTATCCGGCGTCAAAAATGTTCCGCTTATAAGTTTAATTAGGCGTATTGCATGTGACAGCGATTTTCCCTCTAAATAATTCACTGCAAAAAATGGAGAGTCAAATTGGCTCTCTCCGAAATAAGCTTTTTCTGACTACACAAACTGAGTCAAAATTCGACTCCGCCTGAGTCAAATTCGATTCACTGAATCGCTCATTGTGTCGAATATGACTGAGGCGGAGTCGAATTTTGACTCAGTTTGTGTAGTCAAAAAACGCCTATTTCGGTGAGAGTCAATTTAACTCACCATTTTTTACAGTGTAGGAGACAGCTAATAACGCAACGCCCGGCAGTACATTTTGTACCATGTGGCACCCCAAGTGTTGAACACTTTTGTATCATGCACTCATGCTATAATCAATAATTTTCGTTAATTCTCAACGCAAATATGCGGTTGTCGTTGCATTTGACACATTTTTTCTCAGAAAAAACCAGCTTGAAAATCAACCAGACTTCAAAATTAATTTAGTTTGCTTTTACCTGAATGCAACATGGTTAACAAAGTTTGTTAGGTTAATTTAATTCCACGAATTAAAATTGTGAAATTTTAAGTGTTTTATATGCTGGCGAAAATATTTAGCAAAATTAGCCGAAATTTTGCAATTTATATGCAATAAAAATTGTCAAACTTAAAAAACAACGACATTAATAATAACAGCTATAGCAATCAGTATCGTGTTTTAATTAATGTCTGCCGTTTACGTGCATTTTCGTCCGTATTCTCAAATGTGTGTAGCACCTGTCACCAGTTGGTGATAGGTCTTGTAACGCTTGAACTAGTAAGTTGTGGGGCTCAAAATTTAGCACATTTTTCGCATATGATATGCTCTACTCATGTGCCAATTTTGAGTTCAACCATTGCAATAGTGAATTTGAAAACGCCTGTTACTAACTGATGATAGTTGCTATACACATTTGAGAATACAGTCCCAGAGATCAATCTGAGAAATAACGAATTGTACTGAAGCGACATGACTTAACGTTTCATTCAACTTACATGCTTTATATGCCTTTCAAAGCTAAAATATTTGCTATTTATTGATTTTTCTTAAGTTGAAATTAACTTTCAGTCGAAATTGAAAACTTTGTATGTGAGAAATGGTTTGTTGAAGTAAGTTTACCAAAAACTTGTTGTATTTTGTACAGTGTATTTTACAGCTTATCGCAAATACTGACAATTTTTAATCAATATATCCTTCGTATACCAATCAACCGATTTCAACTGTCGTTCAATACACAATCCAAATTCAAACCTAAAGTTTATCTGTTCTCCACCAGGAGCCATCATGAACGACTCGTACCCGGCGGGTCTCTTCTTTCTAGATCAACCAAGAGGTCCAACTTCGTCTCCTTTTCCTCAACTTTCACAAGCGACTCCTGTTACCACGTGTAACACAACTGCTCCTCCTGCTTTCCCGTCGCCAACCGAAGCTGATTATGTTGAAATGGCGTATTTGAGTTTAGCATTCATTGTTGGTGCTCCGCTTAACTTGATCGCATTAACGAAACTAAACGAACAACGAAGGAGACGATATCTATCCGGAGGAGGAGCTGGAGGAAGAAGAAGAGCAGGAGCAGGAGTAGAAGAAAGCGCAGAGCGGCGAAGGAAAGAAAAAGCAGGAGCAACAGGAAGAGGAGCAAAAAAAGGAGGATCAAAAGGAGAAGAAGAAGAAGAAGAAGGTGGAGGAGCAAAAGAACGAGGAGGAACAGGATGGCGAAACGATTACGCAACGCATTTTCACGCGGCGTCCGATGGTTCAACAATGTCACGATTGTTGTTACTAAAATTCGCCTTGAATGCAACTGATATTTTAGTGATATTTGTCTATGTTGCCGGAAGATTTTGTTGGTTATATACGTACCAATGGCGAGGGGGCAGAGTGTTGTGCCCGTTGCTAAACTACTTATTCGCGGTTGCTTTTTATGCATCGTCCTTCGTTGTTGTTTGCATTGCTATGGATCGGTTTTGGACCGTATTCTGCAAACCTGGCCAGCATACTGGAGCTGGAGGTACTCGAAATGTTAAACTCATGCTCGGAACAGCTTTGGGGCTCTCGTGCGCCGCTAGTGTTCCTCAACTGTTTGTATGGAAAACATTTTACCCTTACGAAGACGGGGGGCTGTATACAAGTCGAGGAGCGGTTTTTGGGAGAGTAGGGGGTGCCGGAAGATTTGCTCAATGCATGACTATATGGCAAATTCGGCAATATTTAGCGTTTTGCTCACAAAATACACAAGCGTTAGCTGATTTTCCAACACGACTGCAAACAATGTATCAATTGATGCATACAGTGTCGACGTTTTGGCTGCCAGCGACAATTGCAGTGCTGTGTTACGCTGGCATTTTGGGTATGCGTTGGTCAAATTGACTCTCTTTCTCTGAAATAAGCTTTCCGGGACTACAGAAACTGAGTGAAAAATTCGAACTCCATCAGAGTCAGACGTACGACTCAGTGAGTCGAATTTGACTCTGGCGGAGTTGAATTTGGCTCAATTTGTGTAGTCCCGAAATACTGCCCGTTTTCCGTCTTCTCAACACATTAGAAGATACATACGAAATTGAGAAACAAAATACAAATATTTCGCATGACATACAAGTTTTGCTAAACTTTTCTAAAAGGTTTCGGGCGCTCTTTCGGCACGTTTTCTGACCACAGGCCGGGTTTTCGATTTTATTGGTCAGTCTTGTTGTTGATAATTTTCACTATCTTTTGTTTACTTCGTGGTCGGTGACACTAGAAACCGGCATTATGTATTTCAGGTTGGGTATGCCGAAACCTACGTCGTAAAGCACTAAACGCACGCTACAACATTAGCGATAGCAAAACGGCGACGAAATCTGGCAAAACCGCTTGTGGCGTATCGAAGAACAGGCAGCGCTTCAAAAAACGATGGTGTCTGACTTTGTCAAAAGCGACAAACTTTGACGGAAACACATCAAAGCAAAGTTTTCAGTCGCAACCATCCACTCAAATGCGAAATACATCTGTTGATTTTGTTCCAATCAACAACTCAGTTCGCACCACGTCAGGAATCAAGCTATTTCAAGCTACCAAGATAGATCATGCTGATGACAGAAGCCTCGACAATTTTCAATCTGGCGAAATTAGTCAACAGCGCGACAGCGTCGATGGCAACCAAAATGAAAATTGTTCAACCAATCCGCAGTCGCAAAACGTATCCCAAACGTCAAATTTCGTTTCGAGCAGCACTTCACAACTTGACGCTTCAAGAAACACAATTGATGCCGAAAAACAAAACAACCCAGCAACGATCCAGGCAACTTCTCGATTTGAATTAAACGAAAATTTGTTTGAAATTTTTGATGAAAGTCAACCGCAAACAACGAATCCCGACATCTCAAACGCCAAAATCATTGAAACAACAGCGATGCCGACTCAGTCATGCTCTCCATTGAAATCAACGGCAACTGTCACCGAAAATATTAAACGTCAAAAACAAACGTCGACAATTCCAATTTCTTCCGCAAGCAATTCTTCAACGGACAACCGTTATTTACACCCAAGTTCAGCTGCAACCCGCAGCGACCAATCCAACTATCCAAGTCCAGGGCGTGGTCCGTACACCCGCGGCGCTCTACAACTCATCGCCACCCACGACCAACCGTTTACACCGCTATGCCATCGCGCCGCCGCAAACAACTGCAGTACAGTTGACTCGATCCAACTGTCGTCACCGTATTGTGTATCGTCGCGCCCTGCGCAACCACAACTGGCAACAGCAAAAACAACAGCAACAACAACAGCGACAAGTTCTAGAAGCTCATCTTGGCGTCTTGCCAATAACACCAGTTGTTCATACACAATCCAACAAACATCGGACCCTGCAATTGCCCTGCTGAAAGCTCGCCGAAAAATTCTTCGGTCAACTCTGCTAATCGTTATTGTTTACATTGTATTTTGGATTCCGTACAATGTACTTGCGTTACTCGCAGTATTCGATTCACATTCGTACAATAAATACGCAAACGATGTACACTTTTTGTACGGATTTGTTGTTTTTAACTCAGTCCTTAATCCGTTTATTTATGCCGGCGTGTTTAGATGCCGCCGTCGACGTCGGCCTTGTTCACTAAGGCCGATCGAAGGCCGAAAAGGACTTCTCGGTTTTCGGTTATGGACCGAGATGAGATCAGCCCTAAAAAGACCGTTTCAACGACGTTGGTTTGCGAGCGCTTGGAGACCGTCTGTGGAAGTTGACCGCAAGACGGAAGGCGCAAGGGATTGCGGCGATGAAAACGCTGAAGAAGATCAAAAACGGCAGAATGCTATATTTAAGCACGAACGGCCGAGACGATTGCACAGGGTGCCGTTAAGCCTGCCGGCAATTTCGGTCGAAGATACCGATGGTAATAGGTCGACTATTATTGACCCGGGTAATGATTTATTGAATTGAGAGTCGTGTGAAATCAAGTCGGCTTTAAAGGATTACAAATTAGTTTCCAATAATTACTAGATATTGTTCAGCAAGTGACGAATTAGGCACTCTATGCATTTTTGGCCCATTATGCAATGTACGTTTGAAACGACCTAAAACCAATCAATATGGTTTTAACTGAACAAAATTGATTCATAATATTTAATGAAATCAAACGACGCCCTCACCGAGTCTGCGGTCAATGTTACTTTTAAGGCCGTAACAGTAGATTAAGCGTATTTCTAAGCCTAAGCTTAAGCCAAAGTGTTGCAAAAGCGTATTCCTAAGCCTTAGCCTAAGCCTAAGCAAAAATATGTAGTCTAGAATGTAAGCCTACTCGTTTACAGACCCGCCATAAACCGGGACGGCCTTAAAACTAGTCTTCAATCCTTTCAGCATCCAATGGAAAAATTTTCAAATACTATCTTTAGCACAAACTAGTCAACGTGGTTGCAATATTTGCTATACAGACGCAATTATATTTCTCGCAAGCGCACATAAAAATGTGATATAGCTGACATAAACAAACTTATACAATATTCGACTTGGAACTATATAAAATAACAAAACTGTCGAAATATATGCCATATTTTATTTTTGATAAAGATCACCTGGAGTAGTGCGAGAATACGCACGTGGAGCATTCCAGCTTTAATTATATATATTTGCAAAAATAAATATATTAGCACCAATATTTCAATGACGCGGAGTTACCTTTCTTTTTGGGAAAAGCACGCAAATAATTGAATTTGGGTTTTATGTATGATTTAGGCTTTGTCCATTTTGTTTTTCGTTTAGTAAAAAAGGTCAAATTTTTTACTATGTTTATGAACTACAATTATCCTATGCATATATATTTTCATATTTATTGCTCGAAAACAGGCTGCACCCGGGATTACGGTTCCGGTAGGGAAATCTGGTATTTTTCACTATTCCGTTCCGGCAATAAATCAGCTATTTTTCCACCGGAATGTTCCGGTATTTTCGATATTGGAAATTTTTCTCATTCTAAAATTTTTAAAAAAATTGGCATATTATTCTAACTTATATTTTTCTAAAATGGTCTGATCGTGTATTGCCAAAACTTTCAATTCGTGACATACTCCATAAGTTATCATACGTTTCCAGCCACTGCATTTAGTTCTGGATTTTGGCATTCTAAATGATGTATTTGCTCTTTTAAAAGTTTTTAGAGTTAAAAACAAATTTTTTGGTAACAAGTGTTTTTTGTTTTCCGGCTCCGTTTCCGGTTCCGGTATTTTCTTCCCGTATTCGGTTCCAGATCCGGTATTTTATAATTCTGCTTGCACCCTGCTCGTAAACCGTTTCACAAATTTAGCCGCATATAAGTCACGTAGAATTCAATGTGAAATTTCTGATATTTAATTTGCCCCTTAAAATGCTGGTTGAAGAGTGAACACATAACCTAACAATTTCTTGTTTAAAAATATTCTGAAAATATTGACCACTGTTTACATCATGGCGTAACCTAACCCGAAGCCTAGGCCTCAGTATAAAAGTCAATACTTCAGCTTGAGCCTAGGCTTATCAAAAAAATTTACTCTTAAAACTTAAGCTTACTCTGTTGCAGTTCCTCGAAAAAACGCATGCCGTGATCTATACTTGAGCCAAAGTATAACACATTATTGTATTTCTAAGCGATAGGTAAGGCAGAACAAGCTCAAACCTTAATGTTCGCTCGATAATACAGGTAAGAATACGTTACCACCAGGGTGTAACCGGATATCCGTTTCCCGTTTCCTGTAAAACTCGGTGTCCGTTTCCGTTTTCGTTAGCGTTATAGAAATAAAAGAAGTTGGAGTGGCGCTATACTTGTCGTACGGCGCCGTCCAGTAACGTCCGGCGCTGTTCGAAGTTACGTACGATACCACAAGTTGACGTACTTCGACAGACGGCGGCGGACCGAGCCATACGGCAAGTATAGTGCCACCCTAAAAGTTTCGATATAATTTTAGATACCGAAACCGAAAATCTATTTTTTGTTCGAAATAAAGCACCAAACTTGCATTTTTTGCTAATTTTGCGTTGTTTTCCGTTGGCAAAATTGTTGTTGTTTTTTTAAAACCGCTACAAAATCGTAAATGTTTATTATTTTTTTTCATAAAAACATCAAAGATTACGCAGTTACCAACTAAATTCCAAAGTTGGCCCATGTAAAGATCAGGGGCGAAGAGTTTTTCTGTGGGACTAGAAAAGATTAAAGCTTAAAGCTTTAGACAAATTTCTGGCTTGGCTTAGGCTCAGGAATATGCTCATTTTTATCTTTAGGCTTAGGCTTAATCTTATGGTTAGGCTTAGGAATATGCTTATAATACTGTTCAGTCACTATTCTTTACATTGACCACAAAGTGTATCAAAGTTTACATAAAAGACACAAACTGCAATTAAAAAGCATAATTTACAAAATGCGTTCATATAATATGGGCGTTGCTACTTTGAGGCGTGCAACAGTAATATATACAAGCATACTCCTAAAGCCAAGCCAAAACCTAATTATAAGCTTATACCTACCCCTAAGGTTGAGAGTAATTTTAAGCCTAAGCAAAAAAAACTTAGTTTACACACGGAGAAACGGTCAGCCCCTGATCCGTACATGGGTCGAAATATGGTGCGCCCCTCAAAGCAAACACGGGCTAATGTATGCAATTTAATTTATACACAAGCAGCGCCGTAGCAGATAGGGGTGGGCCCTCCAAACACCAGTGGGTGCCCCCAACGTACAAATGGATACACTTGTGGTTATTGTAAGGTCTGTGTGGTGTCTAAAAGTTATTTTAAAAATCACGGAAAGGCACAACAGTGTCAAATACTCGCGAGCGAAACGAGCGAGAAGCCAGACATATCTCAAAACTTCGGCAGGTTTTGTTTCAACCAGTTAGGGTGGAGGACCTCTGATGGATGGGCGCCCCATTTGGTATGGTGGTGGCTGCTCCAACCGTGTACACAAGGGTTACCTATCATCAAGTCAGTTGTATTAGAGAGCAATCCAAAACTTATAGGATTAGGCTTCAGCTTAGACTTGAGACAATTCTGAGGTTGCACAAAATCAGGTTGAACTGAATCTAATCCGAGGGTCACACCATCTACAGCACTGAAATCTTCTTTGCGTTTGACCAGGGTAAACTTCTAAAGCCGGATTATGTTTAAGGGTGACTTAACGCTTAAACTTAGTTTAAGGTTTATGAATAAAGTAGAAATTATATGGTTTTCTTTATATTTATTGTTATTATTCAGGGATTAACAACTTAACGTTTACCTCGTTAGTAAACTGTAGTTAACTTGTGTTCATGTATAGATCAGGAGTGGACCTTTTTGACTTGGGACTACTATAAAGTATGCTTAAGCTTTTGACTATTTTTTGCTTAGGCTTAGGCTTAAGCTTTGGCGTAAGCTTATCCTTACGCTTATACTTACGCTTACGTTCAGGCATTAAGTATATGCTTATCTTTAGTTATAGGCTTAAAGCTTAATTATACGCTTATCTTTACGGTTAGGCTTAGGCTTAGGTATAGGATTATCTTTACTCTTAGGCTTAAGGACAGGCTTTTACTTTACGCTTTGGCTTAGGCTTATGCATAGGCTTATCCTTACGCCTATGCTTAGGCTTCAGCTTAGGAATATTCTTGCACTGGTGCTACGGCAGTGATGTGTTCGTTGCCGCAGGTCTGTTACAAATTTGGCAGTACATATATGCGAGGCAAATCCTTTTAGCAGACATAGGCAGTTTTCGTTAAGACGACAACAAATCCCTGGTTCCCTCTGACTACGGGCACGCACTTTAGCCAAAGAATGCACGAATACAAAAATTTACAAATCACGGTACATAATAGTAAAGCATAGTTGAGCGGGCCAGCGTAAAGGACAAGGGCAGAACAGTATTATAAGCATATTCCTAAGCCTAAACCGAAGCCTAAGCCTAAGCGTAAGAATCAGCATATACTCAGGCCTAAACCTAAGCCTAAGCCTCCAAGCAATTCGTCTAAAGCTGATCTTTACATGGGCCGTTGAGCGGAAACCCAATACCTCAGGGTTCCAACCAAAAAATCGGCATCATCAAAAACTGGCCAAAATAATTTTTTTCGTTTCCGTGTTTACTTCCGTCGAAACAGTTTCGATTCGGGTTCAAGCATAAAAACCCCCAAACAAAGTTTACTGGAACCCTTTTAAACGAGAATTGCATCAAAAATCTAAACAAAAGATTGAGTGATATCTGCCCCAAAATCTCGGTAATGGACAAAATTTGAATCAAAGACTCGTGTTTATTTTTAAGTAATTTTAATTCATTTCAAATTGGTTTATTAAGAAAAATAGACCCAGCGGCCGCTAGATTCGAGATGACAATATATTTCAAATCATTTTACGAAACAAATTTATTTTTCATTGCTGTAATGGCCCACGTAGAGAACAGGACCGGAACAGTAGTATAAACATATTCCTAAGCCTAAGCCTAAGCCTAAGCCTAAGCGCATGTATGAGCCAATTCCGAAGCCTAAGCCTAAGCCCAAGCATAAAAATTAGTCTAAAAGCTGAAACTGACTCTATTGTAGCCCTTTCAGAAAACAATCCGGCCCTGTTCTATATATACATGGGCCGTTGTAATGATGCCCAAAAGTATTCATATAAATTGTAGGTTTTAGCTTTAATAATATAGATCAGACATCGAGCGTATTGCTTGTTCAAAAGTTAGAATTTTGTTTAAATTTGTTCAGCCAATTATTGAAAGTTTTGACATCCGATGACAGTCTGGTTCCGCTTCTAAATTATGCAAAGTTCCTGTAAGCCGTCTGAAATTTTTGCCTTCCTAAATATGTCAGTTCTGCTAAGCCGTTGATTTGGTTAGAAAAGTGTTCAATTTTAGTTCGACAATTTGTCAGGAATAAGAACTTCCTAGACTACCCCAGTCCACCCGGCGGAAAGGTTCCGTTGGACTCCTAACGGGGATACCCGCTGAGGAATTCGCTCAATATTAAAATTTTAATTTCAAGAATTTTTAAACTTTTATTTTAATTTGAGCATTTGTTTAAAAACTTAATAATAAACTTTTGAACGTTGAAAAATTATTTTAACTTTTACTTTCTCAGGAACAGATTCTCAGATACCCTCGATCAACCCGGGCCCACTGTAAAGTCGATAAAAGCATTCGTGACAATACGGCTTCTTTTGATGTTCTTTGTAAGTACCTTTCAAATTCAACGCTTTCAAGCAGTACGAACAAACAAAATGGTGTGGGTGATACCGTGTTGCGCTGTCGGAGTTTGGTGCCAATGCTAAAATTTTCAAAAACAATTTTCTACCGAACAATTATATCGAGTCATCTATTCATTTCTATAAGGTTTCCCAATCCGTATTCATTTCTATTAGGTTTCCCAATCCGTATTCATTTCTATTAGGTTTCCCAATCCGTATTCATTTCTATTAGGTTTCGCAATCCGTATTCATTTCTATTAGGTTTCCCAATCCGTATTCATTTCTATTAGGTTTCCCAATCCGTATTCATTTCTATTAGGTTTCCCAATCCGTATTCATTTCTATTAGGTTTCCCAATCCGTATTCATTTCTATTAGGTAAAAACGCTAACTCATTTAACCATTTTGAACGATAAACCAATTATTTTATACCCTAAAACCAATATTTTGGTCGTCTTCTGCCATGCCATCTCCACCACTTCAAATTCTTCAGTTGGCTTCTACTGCTCAGTCGAGTTGAGGATTAGGTTTAAAAGTTCCCTTAGGCATAGGCCAAGGTTCATGCCTAGGCTCTGGAGTAACCTTAAACTTAGGTTAACGTTATGGTTTAGCCCTAGGTGAAAGTTAACTTTTATCCTTATCTAATTCTAAAGCTAAGCTAAGACGTAGGCATAAGTATCGTATACGTTAGCTCAGAATTTTAGTTAGATTAGGCACAGGCGTAGATTTAAGTCTAGGCTTCTAGCCTCTAACATTTTACTCGAGACCTATTCTGCATATGTATTTTCGATTATTAACAGACTGCACACAGTTGCATACTCTTATCAGAGAAAATTGCAATATTAAGTATTCGACGAGACGTACCTGTGATACAAGGACCATCAATATATTCGTCACAGTAAGCACAAATTCGTTTCGCCGGACTCACTGGTCGTGCAATACTCAACGTTTGACTTTGTGCAGTCTGCAATTAATAGCAATTAGCAATTGCAACTTTTGAATCTAAAAAATGTTTTTCAGACTAAGGGAGAAGCTATAGCTTATGTTTATTTTATTGCTTTTAGGCGCAAATAAGTAAATGAAAAATATTTTGACTAATAATGGCATACAACAACAGTTGAGCCACGTTTGCGTTCGCTAATCACCAATCAAACATCGATGGTGTTTATTACATATGTTACAAATATATTACAATCTAGGGCCGGTGTTATGGATAGTGGCCCTCATCCAAACAGATCAGAGAGCCCCGCTAAAATGTTTCACATCTCTATAACTTCGTAGTCCACGAAAAAACTTTTCAATTTGCCAAGATGTGACCCCAAAGGCTGGGGTTCCAATTGGGCCAATTTGGGGCACGGGTTGAGCTTGCGCCGACACTGATAATAATTCAGGACAGTTAAACCGGCTACAACGCATAAGTCAATGAAAATCAGTTGAATTCCACTAAGTTTTCAGTTACAGCTTAATTAAATCAATAATCATTTCCTATAGGGTATATCTTAAAAGTCATTCTTTTCGTTTACTACAAAACCTCAGGTATCTTTGATAGTAAGCTTATTGTTTGCCACGGTATACGTGGTAAAGATGGTGTCATACGCTACAACGTAAAGCTCCTTATGAAATGTGCTTTTAAGTAACAAGTACACAAAGGCTGGGTTTCTAGAATCGTACTTATGCATTTGCTTAAGTTATAATTATGTAATTACTTAAATCGGCGAAAGTACTATTCTCGTAACAAGAAAGTCATAGTTCTGCTTTACATAAAAAGGCTCTATGAGTCTACAATTTCAATTGAACCAAGGTTAGTATGCCTGAACGGTTGATTTGTAATATATCTAGTTTAGTCAGCAATTTAAGTATATATTTATCTTAAGTAAGCTTTTAAAAACGACAAAATGGTTAAGTAATTACTTAGCAGGTAATTGAGTACTAAGTTGTACTTAGGTACGGTTTCAAAAACCCAGCCAATGTTTTCACTTGTTTTAGGTTTTTAGTTAGGTTTACCTCCATTTTTATGCTTTGTTTTCATAATATTTCATTATATATTATTCTAATGTATTATTTGTTTATATTTCTATTTTTGTAATTATGTTACATTTTTTATAGTTGAGGTATGAATTTACACAGCTTTGATTGATTCAACCGTTCGTCAAAGTTATCATCCATGACACTAATTATTCCAAACTTCTAATTGCTTAAGACGTGTTGGGAACTAGAAAATTTTCAAACAACGTTCAAGAATTGTGAATAATTTGCAAAATGGGTCAAGACTTCAAACGGGGGGAGTAAAATATTTCTACGAAAAGTAGAGTACCCTTGATCTCCACTTGGCTTCATGCTCTCATCACAGTCAAATACCATTCAGGTTAAAAAACATCTAGTTTTGCACCACTAAACGTCCAGGGTGGAACCGGAAGTTCAAAAATAGCGGCGCCAGAAGCGAAGGTCATCAAAATTTGCCGGAACCGGAGATGAAACCGGAGGTGAAGCGAAATTAGGCAGTTAAAATGCTGTATAATTCGGTAATAATAGCAAATTTAAGAAGATGTTGTTAAATTTTTCGATTTTACGCTTAATTTCCATTTCCAGCAAATCTCGGCATTATTTTTCTCAAAATTGTACCAAAAGATTAAACGAAAGGCATCAAACAAATAAATTTTGTAAAACCATGCAAAATTTCACGACCGAACTTGCCGAAACTTCTGGCACAAATGCTGTTAGAGCCAGTGTAGGAAGTAGATTTTCTGCCGAAGCAGGAGGTAGACATCCGGTTGTACCCTGGTACATGGTAGCTCTACGCTTTCATTCGCTATCTGATACTTAAACAAAGACATACTATGATGTTGAAATCTCAGTTATAGTTTACAGTCTCGTAACTACACTTAAATATATGAGCTTAAATATACCTACACCGGCCACAGTAAAGATCAGGGGCGGAACGGCTTTCGCGGGCATGCGATAGAGTAACCTTAAGCTTTAGACTAATTTTTTGCTTACGCTTAGGCTTAGGCTGACAGGCATAGGCTTAGGAATATGTTTATTCTACGGTCACGGCCCTGTTCTGTACATAGGCCAAATATACCGAACAAATAACACAACATTCTAAAAGTCTTGGTCGCCCTCTTCGAAAAGCATTTTCCTGATACGCCCCGGTTCAACACTGTTCACACGCCCCACGGGCCTTGTCGTAACTATCTATACAATACAGAGTACTTAAGAATTGTACAGTGAAATAAAAAACAATAAAATTTCAACGTTTACTCAAAAATTAAAATAATTACTATTTTCAAATATTTAAGTTAAAAACAGAAACGTGAAATTTTGAGAAACAAATTCAACTCTGCGTTCAAATTATTTCAACTTGAATCAAATGAAAACCCATGAGATAACAACATGCCGACGTAGCCATTTAGAATAAGTGTGAACTATACGGGTTCAAAGTCAACTGAAGCCAGCAGCTCACTCACCGTCTTGAAATATTAAATTTGACCCCCTCCGGAAAAAATGTTTCGGTCACGTTGATAAGTTGCTCAAAATTTCCTTAAGACCCCTTTTGATCTTTGGGCACCCCGGTAATGTTAAGCTGGTTACCGTCCTGTCATTAGCATATTACTATGCTCAAAAACTTCGACACTCCTGATTTGAAACTATTGACTTCCGTTAAGTGTACTCAAGCATGTTGCAATCTTTAATTCCCTTGCAAGCTGAACCTTATAAGGTACCAAAGCGCTCTTGGTTTAAGAATTAATAGTGAAAAAATACTGCTGATCTATATATTAAAGCTGGAACGTCCCTGGGTTTGGAATTATAAAACTAAAAAACAGCAACAGAAAACTTAAATTCTGAAAACTGCTACTTCAAAGCAACTCCGGAAAGTGACTCTAAAAATGTGGTTCAATTTTAATTTTTTTCCAAATCAAGTTTTCTTGAAATTGAAAAATTTGAAATTTCCCTTACCCAGAAATATTCTATTCCTAAAGTCTAATCCACACGTTCAAATTTTTGCTGCGAAAACTTGCAGCTACAAATTGCATGCACAACTTGCATTTTTTCATCAGCCAATGAGAAAGCGGCTGCAATAAATTCAGTGAACCTGCATGGTTAATTCACACATGTGAACTGTACTTCTAGCTGTGATTTTTAATAATTTATTTGCAGCTGCAACTTTTCCGAACGCGGTTTTGGACAAAACTTGCAAGTACAAGTTGCAGCTGTAAGTTCTCGCAGCAAAAACTTGCATGTGTGAATAGGACTTTACGTGTATTGTTGTTAAAGGTTCAATTTTTATTTTTGATGCGAAAATAAAGGTTATTTCGAGTTTTACTACAGAAATAAATTTTATTCCTAAGTCTGAGGCTAAACCTGCAACCTCTTGTAAACTATATTACTATTAATACACATATCATCACTAATTTAAGAATTATGACAATGGAACCTAAGCCTGCGCCTAAGCCAAAACTTACACTAACCGGGTCACCCATCTCTCAATTCAAGACCAATACCAGAGGGGGGCAAAGGGACTCAGCCTTCCTTGGAAAAATTCTTCTCTAAAAATCATGAACCTTGCTTGTAACTCACCGAAAACCCATTTATGTCCCTCCTGATTTAGCCCATCTAGAAAGGTGAGCTGGCTACCGGTCTGCCTGACCTATAAAAACGTACTTAACCTTGGCGAAATTCGATAACATCATAAGAAAATTAAACTGAAACCTAATCTGCCAACAGGTTGTGTACACAAAGCTGAAAACTTTGAAAACAAATAAGATGGATACCGCGTAGTAATATTAATATATCAGACCCTTGGGAATCATCAGCATTCCTATAGCAGTCTGTAAGAAATGGTACGAATTGGTAAATTTAAGTACAATGTATTCAGTTTAGTCACGCAAATACCTAACTCCTATAATGCCGAGGCAAGCACATCCACCCCCTACTGGAGCCTCGACCCACTATTGGGGGCCTCACTCAGACCGTTTCAACAAATATTCAACCACCCTCGTAAAAGTTTGTGACCAATTTTTGGTTATTTCAATACAGTCAGATGCTCTAAAAAGCATCGACCAAGATTTTTTCAACTATAATACTCAGTATCGCAAACATGACCTCGGCAAACGGCACAACGGCCTTAGGGCAACGGCAAAAACGACACAGGGGACACGGTGAACCGCTAAGAAACTGAATTGCACCAGGGTCGGTCTTAGCACCCGTAAACACTCAAGGAAACCCTCAAATTTAGGCCCCACAAGTTTTAGTGTTTGCCATGTAATATAAGAATGTGATTGGATGATTTTCGCTCACTACTCACAGCTGGCATCATTAATTTAACGCCTCGATATCTGAGTACTGGTAGCTCGAAGGTGTTCGTGGGATCAAACACAAAACGGCTGTCTAAACTACTTTAGTTCGCCCCACTCGTGAGAATTTCTTTATCTGCAACCGCTGCTGTACTTCGTTGCCCAGCAGACCTCAGAATTTAGCATATTTTTTGTCTAAAACCATTCTAAAGTAAAATTGATAAAAAAACTGCTAACAGAGCAGCGGTAAGTGAATTAATGCATTTCCATTAATTATTTTAAGCTTTGATCGTTCTTCTGCATTGCTTACTTGTTTTGCCATTTTTATGACAAAATCATAAATCTAACAGAAATAGGTATGGCATATCATGGTATGGTTACTGTTCCTGCTCCCCTGTCACTCGTAGAAAGCCTGGCCCTTGAGCACCAAAGTACAAACTGATTTTGTATGAAAATTTTTTATGCCATCTTCGGGGCCCTGCAATTTCAGTACGATAGTGAACTTGTTAAGACCGACCCTAGAAAACTCAAATGATGGATGCAGCGGATCACTTGGACGTCTCGTGGGTCGGCATGTGTGGACGCCTCGCGAAGCCTAGCCTCGGTCCTGCCTAATCCTAAACCGAGGCTGTAACTTAACGTAATATTACCCCAACGTGATTTTTATGTTAAGGCACACGAAGAGGTACCAAATCCAATTATGACAAATTAAAAATATTGTAATTTTTAAGTTGACCCTTATTCAATTGTCATTTTACCAGCTTTTAGGTTATACGCAAAATATCCCGAAATTTAAAATATATGCAGAAAAATAGAATTTTCAAAAAGAAAACAACACAAATAAACAGATTTTTTCTCCCCGTCGCAGTTTTGAATAAACAAAAGTATTGGGTTTTGTAAAAATTAGTAAACAAACCAATAAACAAAGTGTTGGCAAAGTTTGGCAATTAAATTATGAACCCAAAAATTATGCTTATATTGGACATCAACTCTAGTTACAATTGTTTTGGTGTGTCCATCGTCAGAAAAGATCAAGGGCGGGCGGGGCAGTGGCCACCTAGAAAAACTTTGGTCCCTCTGAAAAAGTTATAGCTCCGCATTTGGAATAGTGATAATTTCTTGTACGCCCAATAGTGAACTCGTCAGCAACAATGTCTACATTTGCAGCGTGTTATTGGCTTATTTTAGCATTTTTGGTTCAAATTAGCCCAAAAGTACCAAAATACCTGCAAAATTCATAAAAAGTTTTAAAGTTTTAATGCAAAATGTAAGTTCAATCACGAATGTAAAGGTTAAAAACTGCAATAAATAATGCGGTGGCCTTGAAAATTTTTAGGTTTGAGCGAAACTGGTATACATATCCGTTTTAATCTTTCTCGATAATAGCATGATTACAGAGATAAAATTGCAGTTTATTGTTAAGTTACTTATTAGCTTAATACAGACATTTAACTTAAAAAATTAGCGTATCTAGTTAATCTGTACTAGGTAGCCGGTTTTGCGCAATGCGCAAAAGTTAGCGAGCACACAAACATTTTCACGCAGATTTTCTTTTAACAGAACAGTCACGTTTATGTTTTAAGAATTCATTTTAAACAAAGTAATGCTGGAAGACTTGCTCAAAATACGTATGTGGGGCATTCCAGGTATAATATATAGATTATTAAAGCTGTAACGCCCTATATATGTATTTCAGGCAGCGTTTCAGTACAGTAGTAAACTTCGTTTTGTATTGGTTAATGAACGCCTTCTTTGACGTAGTAAATATATACATTGTGAACGCGTTTGAAACTCCGGCACATTATTGGGAATGGTGCACCTGGGTGCAACTACGGCTACTAGTTTTTTACACAAACGAGCATTCGCAGTTCTGTTTCTCATGATTATAATTGAGGCAAGGCGGTCTCCTTGGAAATTTATGGATACGAATTCCGTAGTAGATTGCGAATGAGGAAAACAATATAGCGGTGTTCCATTCAAACTCAAAAACAATATAGCGGTGTTCCATTCAAACTCAAATGTTTTTTCAATGGCCTTTCAAATGACTTCGCTGGCCCATGTAAAGATCAGGGGCGGAACGTTTTTTCTGTGGGACTGGAATAGAGTAAGCTTAAGCTTTAGATTAATTTTTTGCTTGGCTTAGGCTTAGGTTTAGGCTTTGACTTAAGAATATGCCCATTCTTGCGCTTAGGCATAGGCTTAGGCTTAGGAATATGCTCATTCTTACACTTAGGCTTAGACTTAGGAATATGCTCATTCTCACACTTAGGATTTGGCTTAGGAATATGCTTATAATACAGTTCCACCCCTGTTCTTTACATTAACAACTTCGCTGAACAGTTGGTGTCATTTTGCTTATGAGAGGTCCCTACATAGCGTCGCATTATCAGTAGCATGTAGAACCAGCAGTCGACACTTGCTCGTTTTACAAGAGTGTGCAACTGGGTACAATCTGTGTACAAATGTATGCACCCAGCGCACATTGCATTTTTGGCTTACCCCCTAATTTAGTGTGGGGGTCACGTTTACCGATCCTCTAAATTTCACATGTTAAAATATTTCAATATGCCAAAATTTTTGTTTCCTTTATACTTTCAAAACCATAGATATACTATTTTTCAAGTGATAACTGCCCCCCTCCCTACATAACGAGGGTCGGCCAAAAACACACTGTTCGGTGGTACATTTTGTATCGTACGCGACTCCAAGAATTGCATAATGTTGTATCATGCACTCTTGGTTGAACCCATCACCAGTTAAGTATACATCAGTTAGCGTACCGAGAAATTTGAATTTGGGTCCGCATTCTGCCAAGTTTGTGCGAGGTTTTTCAAACAAGCGAACTGCAATTGCCGTATATATCAAACTCACTATGCAGCTACAAAATGTATTATCAGTTGGTTGTGGATTGGTCCTACACATATTTGAGATTACGGGCAATATTTTAAAATTGAAATTTGAACTTACATCGGGACGTTTGTATGGTGACGGCGTACGCACTGGTGTTTGATCGTGATCCGGATACCTGAAAAAAATTAAAATTTAAAAATAAACTAAATCATTGAACTTTGCATTGGGTCGTTTTTTGGGATTCGGTCACACCCTGGCATAGACAGAAACTCGGCTCAACTTACGGACGAACCAGACGCTGCACCAACGTTTCTAGTCTTTAAAAATTTTATGCTACCAAAGTTTTCGTTCACGAAATTGTCAAATATATGCGGATGCTTTTTCACCAGTTGGCGATAGGTCTTGTAACTTTCGAACCAGTGAATGCGGAGGCTCAAAATTCAATTTGTATACGATATATTCTAATTCTGTATCAATTTTGAGTTCAACAACTGCAATAGTTAGTGAATTTGAAAACGTACTGTTGATAGTTGTACACATTTGTGCATAAGAGTCATAATTTTAGCCCTGTAATTCTTAGACAAAACAGCGTTTATTTTCTAAAATACTTTCTGTATATATCAAATATCTATAACTCTTCTAAATCGACTAATAGAGAATATGAAATTTACGAAATTTTTGGCTGACACTTAAAATTAAACAACTTACACATTCCGATCAAACGGCTGTTCAGTCTCTGATTGATAATCTGAACTCCAATCGCCTGAGGTTGTTTTTGCTAAAATTAAACAAAAAACATAAACATTTACCGAAACAGCATATAAACCAGTTGCCAAATGCCAAAATGATGCGATAAGTGTAAGATGTATATAAATAAATAAATAAACTAAATAAATAAATAAACTAAATAAACAAAATAAATAAATAAATAAATAAATAGATATATGAAATAAATAAATAAATAAATAAATAAGTCTATATAAGCTAGTTAGTTGCCGGATAAATACCAAAATGATGCATTAGCAGTAATATCTATAATTATTTTGTTAAAACTTTGATTTACCAATTCGCTGGAAAAAATTTGTGATCACAGACGGTTTTGGTTCATATCGCATTTTTGGTTAATAATAAACTTTCATAAAATCTTGAAAACAAAGAATTTTGTTAACGATCCTGGTAGTTTTTAATAATTAATATACTGTAAATTCCAGTGAGTTGATTAATCAACTCAGATCGAGAATGCGTTATTTCTGGTTATTTCTGATTTAATCACAGTAAATGCTAACTCCCACTGAGCTGATGTAATTCCGGATGAGTTGATTAATTAACTCAGAATGAGTTCAATCAAATCAGAATTCTGAGTTACGAAAGGCCTAATTCAGAGCTCTGGCTTCTGAGCGGATTCAACTCATTGTGAGTTAAAATCAACTCACTGGAATTTACAGGGTTGAAAGTTTACACCTTAACCATGCTTTTGTTGCTTAAAAAAGACTTAAATGTGCAAACGGAAACAATTCATAATACTATCTTTGTGCATGCACTGCTTAACCCATTCTCACATAGAGTTGACTATGAGTAACTCAGCGGAATGTGCGTAAGGCACGTATACGCAGTACAAAATATCCGCCCGACGAAGAGCACCGATGGGCTCGAGCATCTAGCTCCTATAGCCGAGTCTGCTGAGCGGCAGGGGTGAATCGCTCTTGTCTTTGTGGCTCGAATCCTAGCGTGAAATTAGATATCACATCTCAGCACGCTGTATTGCCTTAATGCCTAACCATTAAATGTTGCTTTACTGACGAAGAAACGCTTGGATAAATTTATAAAATATAAGAAGAGTCGTAATTTAATAAAATAACATAAAGAAATTTAAACTCAATCAAGAGTTCGTTTTGATGATTTGGCTTCGGTAAGAAAAATCACATTTTTGATTTCTGAACGCTTTTTTATTGATTTAATAACACAAAACTTAAGCAGTGTTTTTATTCGTTTTTTGCTTTATTTTTTTCAACTAAAAGATTTGTAAACATTTTGAGAACAAAACGATTTTAGGAATTTTTTTGTAGAACAATTTGCAGTTTATCCTAAGCAATCATTTCGATGCAGAAATTAGTATATTTCAACGCAATTGTTTTACATTTTTGTCATTGAATTGATCAAATATTACTTATTTTAAGTGGATGGTTTAAAAATACTCAAAAAAGTTTGGGCCAATTTAAGGGATTTGCGGTACCATTAATACGTCTTTTACTGTCGATAAAAAACTAAAACTACGGAATTTAAATTAAAATTCATTATATTTATTCACAAACTTACGCGGTGTTCACGTTATAACCAGGGCAGCATGAGACATGTTTTGTCTGTATTAAACTATAGGCTAACATTTTGTCTGCTTATAAACGTTATGTTCAAAAAGTTGTAGTTGTCTGCTATCATCCGAAAATTACCTTGTCCTGCTGAATGTGATATTATATTCGCTGTAATTTTGGAATGTGATATGATATTCGCATAAATGCTTTTATCACGTGACATATAGGATCTTGTATATTTTGAAACTCTGACAGTGATGGTTTGTATTAAGTTAATGTCATATGACATTTGAGTTTTGTCTGCTCACCCGATATGACAGACCGAATTATAACGTTGACATCGAATCGACATGGGACAAAGCATGACTCGACTGCCGCGCGGTGACAACGTGAATCCCGCAAAAATGAAATAAATTTTTGAAGAAGTTAATTAATAAACTGTTTTGTGAAACCTATATATACCAGGGTTCCAACCGGAACTACATTTTGCCGGAAGCGGAATCGGAACCGGAATCGGATTCGGAATCAAGCTTTAGTAATTCTATTATAAAGTTAATAGTGTATGACTTTTAACTTTTGTTGCAGTATGCTTGTTTCCATTACTGTTCACTGTTTCAGCAAAAATTGTTTCTATAGCTGACGGATTATACGTAACAACTCGGAATATTTACTAAGAAAAACCACCAGAATAATTGCAGATGAACGAAACAAAACGAAACAAACAAAATCTAACTTCAATCATCTTAAAAATTTATCACCGAAAAATCTGAATTCCAGCAACGAAACAGCAGTCAGCTGGAATCGAAATCCGAAGTCAAATTTTGCCGAAATTTTAGCCGGAATCGGAATTCCGATGGAACCATGATATGTACTATTTGATTATAATGTATACAATCTAGAAGTAGCCTATAGAATGTAACAATAAAATGGCTTTTAAACTAAAAAAATAACAGTGGTAAAAACTGGCTAACGCTAAAAAATACCACTATTGTGTAAAAGGGTTATATATACATACATATACAACACAAAACGAAGTAGAAACTAAACATCTGCGTATAACTAGAAAGCCTAACGCGATGCTTACAACAGGTGCCTAGATAGAATATGCTTTAATGCTTCAAAAACTAAGCTTAAAAACCTATCCGATTTGCTCAGGCAAAGTTGAAAAATTACTAGATCTGAACCTACATTCAAATCTGTATTAAATGTGAAAAAATAGTCATTGGCATACACACTTTTACTTGTTGAACTCTGAGGTTGAAATTATTTCTTTCGCTATGCTGATTCGATCAATTTATTTTTAGGATTTCGCAAAAAAACCATAACGAACCAATCAAATATTGGCACTTGTGATCGACCATGACTGATTAATTTTGAAAAAAAAACAAGAATTATCTGCTGAAATCAACCAAGCGCCCCGAGATTCAATACTTACATCGTCGCGACTCAAGCGTTGAGTAAACTCGACTGCTCAATTTCCACGGTCCAACTCCTTCGCCACCTGAGAACAACGGTTTTCGTTTCGCTGGAGACGGTGATTCTGTTGGCAGTACACGCACAGAACCCTAAAATTCATCAAAAAACGATTAGATATATGTGAAAATTGACGTCATATTTGCCACAAACAAACATGTATCAAAATGTATGTGAAAATTGACGTCATATTTGCCACAAACAAACATGTGTCAAAATATATGTGAAAATTGACGTCATATTTGCCACAAACAAACATGTATCAAAATATATGTGAAAATTGACGTCATATTTGCCACAAACAAACATGTATCAAAAACGTCAAAATTTCTGGCAAGTAGTTTGCCTAACAAATTTGAGAATGTCAAAAACTTCCAAGGGGGGTATTTTGCGGATTTGGCTATGGTGGCAAACTCGTTTGTTGAGAACAACAAGTTTTCAAGAAATCTCCGTCTTTTTGCCATCCTTAGTAAACATCCTCGAATAATTCATGCGCGGAAATATTAAAATAGGTTAAATTGATCATGCAAATTGTAGTTGGATTAAATATATTGAAATTTTAAATGGGTTAAAAAACAAATTAATATTGGCATCTAAGATACGACCCAACTCTAAAAAGCTATATGCAGCGCAACACTCATTGTTAGTGTTTAATCGAAGGCTTCAAAAGCATAGCAACGAGGTGGCCAAAGACGCTGGGGCGCGTAAATAAGGGTTAAAGCTTCGAACGAAGCGAGCGAGAACCTAAATGAAATTTTAATTATTTGCTAAATAAGGAAATTATGATTTATTCATAAAATTTTCTGTTCTACGTTACACAAAATTTTCTAACTTCAAAAATAATGGATGCCACGCCGCCGTGCGCATCCCACCGACGGCTGCTGCACCACTGGGCACCTTTGTGCAACTAAAATCGCTTAAGCCCTATTCACACGTGCATGTTTTTGCTGCGAGAACTTGCAGCAGCAAATTGCACACGGAACGTGCATTTTTTCAACAGCCAATGAGGAAGCGGCTGCAATAAATTCAGTGAACTTGAATGGTTATTTACTCATGTGAACTAAGTTACTTAGCTATGATTTTTTAACGAAATACTTGCAGCTGCAAGTTTTTCGAACGGCATTTTGGACAAAACTTGCAAGTGCAAGTTGCACCTGCAAATTCTCGCAGCAAAAACTTGCAAGTGTTAATAGGGCTTTAGTGACAAAAACAATCAGAAATCAATTGCTAATATACTTTGGTTTTGCTGCCTTTGAAACATACAAAACAAAACTATTAATTGGTAATTGGAGTTGCACGCATTTGAAAATACCGAACTTTGTTTCCACTGAGAATTATTTAGTAAAAATTAATTTCATTAAATTGGGTACCATGCACTGAAACAAGGTAAAATTCACGATGCATGGGCGGTGGGCGGAGGGGAGATTTACAGAAAAAAAGGTAAAATATTTTAAAGCAAATTTAACCATATTATTTGTTACTATAAGAAATTAACTCCAGCACAAAACATTACTATAGAAAAACTCAGCATTGACAAGATTGAACAGAATTTTAAAACTGGAAACGGGGTTAAAAAATTTTCTGGTTGGGGGCAGGAGTGAATGCAAAGCGGGGGGGGAACGAAACGTCATGTACACCTCGTCAAAAAGTTTTTGTCATTAAATGCTAAAGTCCGACGCCTAACAAATTTTTGTTTCAGTGACACCAAAAATTGTGTTTGCCTTCTGGCTCGCTTCGCTCACGAGGCTTCGTTCACTCTATACTGCTCGCATTTCTGTTGAAATATTCGTTTCGTAAAATTGTAACGTACCACCTATCGTACGAATTCTTTATTTTGTCCCACGAAAATTGCGTTCGCCTTTATTGCGCGTTGCACTCGCTACGGGTCTTCACAATATGTCTCCAGGTCAGAAATTTTAAAAATTACCATTGGGCGCAAGCCAATATTCTATCGAGGCTTTTATCGTTGGAGATTCCTCTTGTGGCCCAATCGAAACCATCAGTTCATGGCATCCGTATGTCAGTATATTAGTCACACACGAACCATTAAATTACTAAACCAGTCACAACTATAACTCAGGACAAAAAAGTTACTAAGAATACTGGCCCAGATAGAAGTAAGCATTCGAAATCTTACACTGTGATTTTTCGTATACTTTTATACTTTTTCAAAGCCAGACTGTCAGGCAAAATATAGCAATAGTTGTTAGCAAAATCTGGTTAATTGATTAGGCAAACCAAGAAGGCAAGATTGCTGTTCCAAGTAGCAGATAAAGAACATCGAGCTAGGAACGGCGGGTCTAAGTGTGCTGGTTAAGGTTTAGTGTCTATAAAAAGGATTGCGAAGCAATAGGGAGCTCAAGATTTCAAAGAAACGTGCCGCAAGATGTCGATGAGGCGGCGGTGTCGGTGGTTCACTATCAGATTGTTGCAGCTTGAGTACGCGTTCTTTGTGATGTTGTTCTTCTTGTAGCAGTTTCAGTTGTTGTTGCATCCATTCGTACTGTTGTTGCTGTCGGCGTTGTTCTTCTTCGTATTGTTTTCGACGCTGTTGCCGTTGTTGGTCTCTTTGTCGTTCTTTTTCTATTCGTTCTTGTCTTTGTTTCTCGTCTCGTAGTTTTTCTTCGCGTCGTCGCTGTTCTTCGTAAATTTGTCGTTGCTGGTCGCTTGTTTTTTGCTCGAACGTATACAAATTGCTTGTGAACACAGAAGTTGTTCGTTGGCCACTACTGCGCGGAGGCTGCGGTTGCGGTTCCACTCGTTCGTTTCGAATTTTGTTTTCCCAGTTGAATTGGTGCGCAGAACTCTGGATTTTTTCAATTTTTTTCAATGTTTGTTTCAGTCAAACTTATATATGTATAAATATTTTAATCTAGGCCAGTATTCTTGATATCTTGACTTCGAGAAATCGAAGCCCCAGTTGTTATCAAATGTGTGTCACAAGCATTGCCAGTTCACAATATAAATCTTTGTAATTTAGCAAAACTTCAATGTTGTTTAAATTCGCCATCTGTACTACCCCCCTCCCCTGTTTATCATTCGTGGCTGTTTGTGGGGATACGTGCTACTTACACACATTTGAGAATACGGCTCGTTAAAGCTATCTGATAAATCGTAATATTTTATACTAAAATGTTAAAGATAATTTAAGTTAAAAATATCTTACAGATAAAATGCAATATTTAAAGTTAATATTAGAAAAATTTTTTTTAAAAATAATATTGAAACATTTAGATAATCTGGTTAAAAATAATGGCCCATGTAAAGATCTGGGGTGGAACGTTTTTCTGTGCGACTAGAAAAGAGTAAGTTTTTAAGCTTTGGCTCATTTTTTTGCTCGGCTTTGGCTTTAGGCTTAGGCTTTAGGCTTAGGAATATGCTCATTCTTACACGTAGGCTCAGGCTTAGGCATATGCTTATAATACTGTTCGGCCCCAGTTCTTTACATTCTCCAAAATAATTAATTATTAAAAATTTTGTTTAAAATAGTTAAAAAACTAAAAACTTTTGTTTAAAATACTTAAAAATTAAAAATTTTGATAAAAACTAAATGTAAATCATATTAAAAATATATAATTGAAAATTAGAAACTGTTTTTTGAGCCTTGAAATACATAATTGTTATGCTGTATACACGTCTACCCAAAACGACTTAAAAATTTTGAATTCGTTTTTTTTTTCAAATTAAGCATAGTTTTTCGAATCAAATTTTACACCCTGTCATTGTTCAGCTATACATCACAGCAGTCCTAGAAACTAAAGTGTACGCTTACAAACAACCAGTGGCGGATCCAAGATGTCTCCCAAAGGGGGTACAATTTTTAGCATACGATTTGTTTTTCGACACTTCCGGTGGCGGGGATACATACCACTTCCAATGCACCACTGCAAATGACAAAAAAATATACTACAAAATGCAAGCATTTCAATTGGTAGATGCTTTACCTCTTGGATTTGATGAACTCGTTCTTCAGTCGGCTCAACGCTGCCACGTTTGAGCACTGCCGCTGTGGCGTTGACGTTGTCAATTAAGCTGTCCAATGTGTCCAATACTGTTTTTCGTTCTAAAATTTACGAAAAATATATAATTTAACGTTAACCAGGGTGCAACCGGAATTCGGGTTCCGGTAGGGAAATCCGGTATTTTTCATAAGTACAATGTAATTTTCACTTGTGACCGCTTTAGATACAGTAATCTAGCCTAACAGAGTTGAAACGGCTTCAAGAAACCTAATTTGTCAAAAGAAAATTTTGACCGCAACCAATTGAATCAACGCCTCCTCAAAGCCAGCGGAAACCTCTGCAACGGATGTAAATAGAAGGTTTGATGAGGGTACCACTTACAAGCGACCCCCTGTCCCGTCCCTGCGACAATATTTTGTGTTACGGAAATTATTTGTTATCCTGTGTGTAAATCTCACTGAAACCCTGAACAATTCGGGTTAACTAACTCACTGTTGAGTGTGTCAAAATTATCAATTGTATCGTTCATTTCTGTGATACTCAGTGTTTTCGACGCTGGTTTGTACTGCGGAATTGTTTGCTGCACGGCCAGTGGTCGAGTCGCCCGAGTTCGTGTTGTAGTTTTTTCTTCATGATACTCAACTCGAGTTGTGATACTCTGAAACAAAATTAATTTAATAAAATTATAGTACCTACGTAAGATATCAGAAAACTATTAACGCTGTTATCTAATTATTCACTTCATGTATTCGCTTCTGAAGCGTTTCATAAGGTATATACGGAGGTACGGAATCTTGACCTTTATGATTTTAATAAAAAGTGATCCATCCTATAGATCTCGACGAGGTCAATTCAATGCTACCATTTCTATGGCTGCATGACCTAGGGTTCAAAAGTTATGGTCCTCAAAATTATAGTGCAAACGTGCACAGATTGGAACACGAAGCATCTGTCATCAACATATTCGTAAAAAATATACTTTACCAGGTTTACCCCTTATACAAATTGGATAGTGTAGTGACTCGAATATAAGGGGGTGGGCTGATATTTATTTGACCTCTCCAGAGGGAATCCCCTGTTATTCAGTTACGGACAGTTGGTGATATATATCCGGTATAGCAACTATCCGTCGTATTAAACGTTTGTCTCGTATCAAAAACTTGAGCGATAATAGAAGGCTATATATGCTTATGAATGTACTTTCAACACTAAAGTATGCTTTAAGGTCTCGAACTCAACTTTATTTGGTCCTGAAGAATCGCCATTTATGGACTTAGAGATACGGACTCCTATTGATTAGGATTCAAAATGAGGACCCCCTCATATTACCCCCGCTCTCTTATTTTGGTCGCTACAGTACCTCGATTGGGAAATATTTACTGAGCTAAAAGCCGATTATAGCAAGTGTAATATTTCATTTCAAATCGCAGTATAAACATTTAAAACATGACAAGATATTAAACCAAATCCACAATTAGCGTTGTTTAAAATGGATTTTGAAACTTTTTCGTTGGCGAAAATTTACAAAAGATTTGTGTCTCGCGGGAGTAGGTTCTAGTCAGTTTCGATGCCACAATTTCGTTTTAAGAGTTTAATAATTTGGAACATGATAAATTTAAATTGAAAACCTGTAAAACTATCTAATTCCATATCCTATGAGTAATTTTTAAAGTATACACGTCCACTGCATATACCAGTTATATTAGTTATTGGGGCCTGTTGGTCGCAGGGCACAGCTGAAGCCTGGTGAACTTAGCGACTGGAAAGCTTAAGTTGAGGATTAGGCTTATATTTAGATTTTATGCTTTGGCTTAGACTTTAGGTTTATGCTTTGGTTTAGGTTTATGCTTTGGATTAGACTTTAGGTTTATGCTTTGGCTTAGACTTTAGATTTATGCTTTGGCTTAGACTTTAGGTTTATGCTTTGGTTTAGACTTTAGGTTTATGCTTTGGCTTAGACTTTAGGTTTATGCTTTGCTTAGACTTTAGGTTTATGCTTTGGCTTAGACTTTAGGTTTATGCTTTGGTTTAGACTTTAGGTTTATGCTTTGGCTTAGACTTTAGGTTTATGCTTTGGCTTAGACTTTAGGTTTATACTTTGGCTTAGACTTTAGGTTTATGCTTTGGCGTAGACTTTAGGGTTATGCTTTGGCTTAGACTTTAGGTTTATGCTTTGGCTTAGACTTTAGGTTTATGCTTTGGCTTAGACTTTAGGTTTATGCTTTGGCTTAGACTTTAGGTTTTTGCTTTGGCTTAGACTTTAGGTTTATGCTTTGGCTTAGACTTTAGGTTTATGCTTTGGCTTAGACTTTAGGTTTATGCTTTGGCTTAGACTTTGGGTTTTTGCTTTGGCTTAGACTTTAGGTTTATGCTTTGGCTTAGACTTTAGGTTTATGCTTTGGCTTAGACTTTAGGTTTAAGTTTAGGCCTATTGAAAAATTTATTATAGCTGATATGGGCCAATTTGGCACGCTTAAAATGATCAATTTACATTTAAAGGCGCCCGCTCTTCGCTGGGTTCCGGACTAAATTCAGGAATTGTATAGCAACGACCGGAAGGGGTCAAACCATAAGTAACCTCAATTCGCGTAGTTGGTGAACCGTCCGCCGGATGCGCTAACTCTGATATATTTGTTGTTATAGAATTAACTATGTATGATTCGTGATGCGATTTCACTGTCATTCTAGAAAATAATTGTAATACTTTGATCATAGCCGTGCACTAAGCATGCAGGCCCGTAGCCAGCTCGCCTTGCTAGGGGGGGCTAAAAACTTTTAAAGAGGTGCATTCAAGGGTTTTGCATGCCTTTCAAGCAAGGTTGAAAATTTGCTAGGGAGGGGTAATATTTTTCCATGGGGGTGCTGATCCGCCCCTGCCCCCCTTCGCTAAGCGCCCGTGAGCATGCAGTCAAAATGTTACAATATTGCAGAATTTTTTTTACTTAATTTTAACCGTTGCTGCGAGAAAAGCAAAAAAACTATTATTTATACGTAGAACCGTCATTAGCGCCCCCCCCCGCCCGAAGCCACCGATTGGGAACGGCGGCCTAAAAAAGTTTCCGGCGTTTGAGAACCAAATCATTTTTAAAAATTCGACTAAATTCAAAAGTAAAACTTTGTTGAAAAAATGAGTTAAAAATGCGTCTGGCTTTTCGGTCACAAAGTTCAAATGAATATAATCTAAACGAAAAGCGGAGATCGAGCGTCGAATCTGGTGATTGCGGAACATCCTGCCGAAGCTAAGCAAAGGTTTTGTGTTAAGATTTATTACTAAAATTGTGTCTGGCTTGCTGCTCGCTTCGCTTGCGTGTGTTCCTTTCGCTGTTCCACATCAATTTTATTTAATTCTTGACTACTAAGACATATGACATTTCCGTATTCAATTCTCACAACACACTACCAAATATCATACGAGTAAATGAAAATAGTGCGGAAAACTTATCACTCAGTCCACCTGTACGGTAACCTCAGATGCAAATCAGGGACATGAGCTTAATAGTAAATGAAAATAGTGCGGAAAACTTATCACTCAGTCCACCTGTACGGTAACCTCAGATGCAAATCAGGGACATGAGCTTAATCAACCTCGGATCCTGGAACCAAAAACCCTAAATTCGCCACTGCTTCGAGGCCCGGAGTTTGGGTTTTGCACGGGACCCAGTCAACGCTAAATGCGGTCCTGTTCATATGGGGTTGGGCTCCTTGAGACAAAATTATGGTTTCAGTTCTTATTGAATGCCAGTATCTAAAAATGTGGCTTGGTAGAAAAGTGAAATTGTCGAATTTTTTAGTATTTCAATTTATAATTTAGTGTAATGAAATTGAGCTAAAATTAATTGCAAATAGCACGTCAAATCCAAACTTATATTAAGTTCAGATTTTAATATGGAATACTCACAGGAGATGTCATGAAAAGCTCAAATAGTCAAATATTGAACAGTTCTTAAAATACGACCATTTTATGGTCAAGGACACTGACAGTTACTAGAAATACAAAAACCTCTCAATGAGAATTTTGTACTCCTGTATATTTCCGGATAGAATTTCATAGACGAAGATTTTTGTATTCCTGTATATTTTCGGATAGAATTTCATAGACGACGAATTTTGTACTCCTGTATATTTCCGGATAGAATTTCATAGACGAAGAATTTTGTACTCCTGTATATTTCCGGATAGAATTTCATAGACGAAGAATTTTGTACTCCTGTATATTTCCAGATACAATTTCATAGACGATTCTTATATAAAATTTCAGCGCGATTCTGTGGGTCATAATGAAAATTTTGCACCCTTTTTCCGGCATCAGACCAAATTTATATTGATCGCTTCGGAACGTTCTTCGTAAATCACGACAATTCGTCACCACAACTTGTCATCCAACAGCGTCCTGAAGCCTATGAATAAATGTATCCAAAGCGCAATCTCCTAAGCCTAAGCATAATGATGGTCAACGAATTGTCGAGCCGACAGACTTTCGAATAACAGCTTGTCAGGCGATGAATTGTCTTAATACCGTTTTACAAAATTCTTACCCCGCACCCTTCTATAGTACACCACATAGTTCCACCCTATATTTTTCGTCTGCCCTATAAAACGCAACTTTCAAAAACCTGTCGGTAAATACAACTGTCCCACGACTGTGGCAAGAAATTGTACCAAAAAATAGGAAAAACCCAAACAATTTAATGGCAAAATGTAACCTGAGACACTATTGCCCGTATATCTATGAAGTTATATTGAATACAAAATTAGGTTTGGGTCTGTATTGGATCACCTGCGCAGTCCAGGGTCGCCGCTATCGGTGGGCGAGATAAACCAGCGTTTTGTCGATTTCAAATTTGGTCCACAACTGAAGCGGAAGTTTCCTGGCAACTTTCAACGATTCTATGTTAGCAGAATTTGCATTCTAAAACATGCCTTATTACCCCTACTACCGTTATGCTAGCGTTGTTCCAGACGAATACTTGACAGACTCTGATCGTCTGAGTTTGATCAAAACCCTAGGGCCGACGTAAAGATCACAGGCGGTATGTTTTCCTGCGAAACTGCCATAAAGTAAGCTTATGCTTTAGATGTATTTGTTGCTTAGGGTTAGGTTTAAGCTGAGGCTTAAGTATAAGTTCAATCTTACGTTTACGCTTATGCTTAGGCTTAGAAATACGCTTATACTATTGTTACGCCCAGTTCTATAAATTGACCAAATCTTAGCTACGCTCATGGCTGCGTTCTTGTGTCCAATGGCACGACCGGTTATATAAATCAAATGAGGGATACTAAAAATCCACTCGATTGGTCATTTCGTTCCTATTCACAAATTCACCCAGCTGCATATTCTTGTCAAAAAAGAATCATTCACTCACGTGCCAATGGCTACTCTCAACGTGTCAACCGATTGAAAACAAAACAGCACGGACGACTGAAATGGGAAGTTTTGAACCGTTATGGTTGGGTTTCTACGTCTTAATTTGTCCCATGAGAGCCGTTCCCGAAGCGATACCAAGCCAACTATATTATATATATATATATATTATATATATTATATTATATTATATTATATATATTTATATATATATTTATATATAAGATAGAAAAACCCTTATTATTGCAGACACTTTAAAAACAGTGATATACCCAACCCAAATGAGTTACATATCAGGTTTATATTTCTGTTTCAAAACGAACAGGGGTGACCAAATATTTCAAAAATGTTAGTTCCAGCGGTGTACCAATAGCTTAGGCGTAGTGCTAATCAATGCCTACGTATAAGTATGAGGATAACTTTTAATTATAAACCTAAGCCTAAAACTAAACGTAACCGTAACAATACGGCTATAAAGAAGCCTAATCGACTTAAAGTTTAATATTATTTCAAGAGAAAACGGGACGCTCCTGAAAGTAACATGGGCCAAATGTTTAGCATCAATGGCGGGGTGATTGCTAACCGAAGTATGTTTATTCAGGAAAAAATTGTTGGAAGAAAAATTATTGAGTTGTCTTTTAACGCCGATTGGTCTCCTCGTAGCAGTACAGCCTTGAATATATACATGTCAGCAAATAATATCCTATATTACATTTACATAGTACAGTAGAAGCTTAAATGTCATTTTTTTAGTTTCATTCGTTGGTAAATCAGGAAGCTAATCAGGAAGCTAACTTTTTACTGGACACAGAGGTACTGTGGGTGTAATTTGCGGGTAAATAATGACCAGTTCAACGGTGAGCAATGAAAAGACCCATCGCTGACCAATGAATTCTGCCGTTCAAAACAATCTGTGATCCACAAGCTAGTGGCCAATTCACCTTGCTTGTGGAGCTAAAAATTGTCAGGAGGGGCATACAAGGGATGTAGCTGAATAAAGTCAGAATGGTAATTTTCTAGGGGGACAGAATTTTTCTAGAGGGGATGTTTGGCACGGACCGATAGCCGTGGGGGCCAGGGTAGCGCAGCCCCCTCTGGAAATTTTTTGGCACCCATAAGAAAATATTCATCCTTGCTTGTAAGTCAGCGAAAACCCTTGTATGCGCCTCTTGAAAATTTTTAGCCCCATAGCAAAGTGAGCTGGCTACGGGCCTACGTACGAAGACCTTTTAAAGCTGTCAAGCGTTCAATGGACAAAATGTTCCATCCGCACTGGAGAATACGGATTCATCCATTTGCGGAGGGAACAATAATATTTCTTCACTCAATTCAGTCTATTTACATATCAATCGACTGTACAATTTGTCGTCCATCATCTGGCTTAAAAGTTTAGGCTAAAGTTTAGGCTTAGGCTTAGCATTACGAGTAGTATTATGGATTATATTTATTTATAGGCTTTAGGACACTGTTGGGCACCAAGTTGTCATCATTTTGCAGGAAATCAGAAGCCCAATATGAATTTTGCCGAAATTTCAGCCAGAATCAGAATTCCGTTGACAACCAGGAAAAATAGTATATTTCAACATCTCGTGGACTTCCGTCAATTATTCCTTGTCAAAGTATGAATATGTATGACATTGTTTTCTGAGCTCAGAACAGGGTCGGAACAGCAGTATAGGCATATTACTAAGCCTTTGTCAAACCTTGAGCGTAAGACTGATCTGATATCTTAGCCTAAGTGTAAGAATGATCTTATACCTAAGCATAAGCCTAATCCTAATGCTAATCAATAAAATTAGTCTAAGCTTAAGCTTACTCTATTGCAGTCCCACAAAAACGTTCCATCCCACATCTTCACATGGGCCCAAGAAATAGAAAAATATTTGAAAAAATTTAAAACCGGACGATTCCAGTGGAACATGACTATTATTTGGAAACGAATTTTTTGTTAATAAACTTGCACAACAGCTTTAATGGTTGTGTGGCCAAAAATAGTTCCATCGAATCCAATCCACCAAAATGAGATTACAACTCAAAGGGGATATGATTGTGTTTTGCTCAAAAACATTTTAACTGTCCATTTAACGGATATGGCTGCATTTTACTTCTGTGGAACAAAAATTACGTTTGGCTTCTCGTTCGCTTCGCTTGTGTACTTGTTTCACTACACACATATACAGTTCGCACTCCATTTGAAATTATTTTTATGATAAAATATTAATAAGGTTACCGTACCTTACAAATTTTTGTATTTTATGCCACGGAACCTGCGTTTTAGCTTCTCGCTCGTTCCGCTCGTAAGGTCTTTTAGCAATATATAAGACGCTCCCTGGTGGGAATTTTTGGATCCGCCAATGCCGACACAAACCTTTTTAGACGAATGTAAGCTATATTTGGGCTCTCTTCCATCAGCAACGAGAACTGGCGCAACAAAGTCCGAAAAACCGAAAAATAACTTTGAAACATACCTTAGTTGGAATTCCTGGCATTTTTTTAGTATACGATCGAACTATTAATATACAGTTGTATATTAAGCTTTAATATATTTATATAATGAATAAATTATTTATTTCAACATTGAAATAATGCAATAATTATTGTTATATTAATATTAATCGGTTCACATTGGTACAGTTTCGTCGATTTTAGCTTTAAGTCGTAACAAATAGATACCAACCAACAATGTAGAGAAGTTATAATTCAAAATTTGTAGCTAAAATCAAGTTCTAGTGTAAGGTAATTGTTTAAAAAGGCTGAAAAGACTAAGTGATAATTGGAAAATTTTTCATATGTCAAATTGTAACTACGTTAGGGACTCCACTCTGGAGTTTGGGGAGAGCCACCAACCCTGTCGGCTCCGCGACTGTAGGTATGTATTGTTTGTGATTGTTACCAACACAACCGCATTACTCAACTTTCAACTTGTACAGCATCACAGTTTAAGATTGTGAGCCGACAAAGTGTAAACTCAGGGGATAACCCTTAGATTAAGCTTCACCCCAAGCTAAAACTATTTGCTAAAGACACATTTTCGTACTGTTCTCACATTTTGTTTCATAGTGAGCTTGAACATATTGGCCAATGTAAAGAACAGAGGCGGAACAGTATTATAAGTATATTCCTAAACCTAAGCCTAAGCCTAAGCGTAAGAATGAGCATATTCCAGACGCCTAAGCCTTAGCTAAGCAAAAAAATAGTCAAAAGCTTAAGCTTACTCTTTTCTAGTCCCACAGAAAAACGTTCCGCCACTGATCTTTACATGGGCGAACATATTAATGGCATTTGCATAAGAAGTGACCAGTTCCAAGCATTAATTGTTGCTCATAACCACTAGCGAATACAGAAAGACGGGTGCGAGGCGTACGCCCCCCCGCCAGAAAATTGTTTTGTGATAAAATGTTAAGGGGTCACTTTTCGTTTGGTAAGTGTTGAAATTCAACGCTTAAAACATTGACGTTGCTTTTAACCGTGCCTTTATGTGTATGAATTCGGGAATGTGAAATTATTGTGAACCCACAACTAGGAATCGAACCCGGACAGCCAAAGAAACAAACCACCCTTTAATTCAGTCTGAGTCTAACTTATACTGGTCGACTAAACCACAACGTTGCCTGCAAGTGTCTTACAGTCATCGAGGCCGTCTCAGAAATTAAGCTCAAGAGATATAAAACCTGAAAACACAGATATTTACCTAAATCCACTACAGTAGCAATCGTATGCTTGCTAAGCGTTGAGCCTAAATGATATATTTTTCGACCCATGTATAGAACAGGACCGAAACAGTATTATAAGCATATTCCTAAGCCTAAGCCTAAGCCTAAGCTTAAGTCTAAGCGTACGGATGAGCCTATTCCGAAGCCTAAGCCTAAGTCTAAGCCTAAACGTATGGATGAGCCTATTCCTAAAGCCTAAGCCTAAGCCTAAAAGCTTAAACTGACTCTAGTATAGCCCTTCCGGAAAACGATCCGGCCCAGTTCTGCACATGGGCCTATTTTTGTCAAAAAACATTAATAAATATTCAAATACCATCGCGAGTATGAAATCAAACAGCAAAAATTCGTTACGTTAAAGCAATAAAAACACAGCAGCCGACTGCATTGAACAACACTAAAGTGTAATAATATTGCAAATGCATCGTTTGCACGCTGTGTTGCAAACATATTTCTCAAGTCTGTGTATATAAACCTAAAACCCAAACATCACTCCAAGCCTCTTTATGCTTTAACCCTTTCCACCAGCCGCAATAAGCTTTTAGCTCTCTGTAAGCCACCCCCCCAAGCATGCGATCGCATTAAAACGCCGGAAATTTACCGTTCATCCAAAATCTGTGTGAGGTTTTTAGACCTCATTGTTGAAATTTCGATACCTTCGGCATTATATTTCATTTATATTTTGCTTTATATATATTATATAAATATATATATATATTTTATATATATATTATATATATTTTTATATATATTATATATATATATATATATATATATATATATATATATATATATATATATATTTGAGGCCTCATTGTTGAAATTTCGGTATCTTCCGCATTATATTTCATTGTATGTTTTACTTTATTTTAATATCAAATATATGTAACGAAAAATATTTTATATCGGATATGGAGGAAAGTGTGTCTGGTGCAAGACAGTTGTATTTATTTTGGTAACATAGACCGTCTTCAAATGATACCTACATATTAGGTTTAGGTTTCAAAATCGGTATTGCCCAACAAAAGCGCAAACCAGAGCCGAAAAAAACACCTGTAAAAGTTTGTATGGCGAAACGTTTTGTGCACAAAACGCAGTTTTTGCAACTGCCTTGACAGGAGAATGTGTACAGTGAAGTTCACTTCATTACGATCCCACCCGGTGTTAAACGAAAACGTTTTTATTGTTCCACCAGTGGTGGATTGAGAAATATATCCGGTAGGAGATATTTTGTGTTTTGAAACTTTACAGTGTTGTAAAGTTTGCGGCCAATATAAAGAACAGGAGCGAAACAGTATTCTAAGCATATTCCTAAGCCTAAACCTAAGCGTAAGAAAGAGCATATTCCTAAGCCTAAAGCCTAAGCCTAAGCCTAAGCGTAAGAATGAGCATATTCCTAAGCCTAAGCCTATGCCTAAGCGTAAGAATGAGCATATTCCTAAGCCTAAGCCTACGCCTATGCCTAAGCGTAAGAATGAGCGTATTCCTAAGCCAAAGCCTAAGCCTAAGCGTAAGAATGAGCATATTCCTAAGCCTAAGCCTAAACCAAGAAAAATTAGTCTAAAGCTTAAGCTTACGCTATTTTAGTCCAACAAAAAACGTTCCACCACTGATCTTTACACGGGTCGCTAATATTTACACACTGCAAGATTACACAATTAGCTAAGCTGGCAGAATATTTTGTTAAGTCATGTTGCATCCGCGTCATAATATATTTGTCAACTGTTAATCTGGACAATTGTGAGCTTCATACGAGCTTACTTGCATGCCTAATTTTCGTCAACGACACTGTTGGAGGTTTGTCACACGCAGACTACTACACTCAAAATAATATTTCTGATATTTAAGAAAAAATTTCTTACATTTGAGAAATATGATTAGCAAGGTGCACTTGAAAAGTATTTCTGTTATAATAGAAATGTTTTCAAAAAACGTTTTGAAATAAAGTCTGAAAACAAACGTTTTCCAGTTATTTTTAGAAAAATTGTCTTAAATAGCAGCAAAACTTTTCAGATTTGCCACAGAAAACACTTTTCTGAATAAATTCAGAAATACTTTTTTGTGTGTACCCCTCAAACAACTAAGATAGCTTAGAATCAGGATTAGTAGTTGTTTTAGTGATGCTTTACATTGTCGGACAAGCCAAATAAATGTACCGAACGCCGGTCCATGTACAGATCAGGGGCGAAACGTTTTTCTGTGGGACTGCAATAGAGTAAACTTATTATGCTTTAGACTAATTATTTTTGCTTTACTTGGGCTTTAGGCTTAGGCTTTGGCTTTGGAATATGCTCATTCTGTCGCTTAGGCTTAGGTTTTAGGCTTACGCTTAGGCTTATGCTCATTCTTTCGCTTAGGTTTAGGTTTTAGGCTTACGCTTAGGCTTAGGATTATGATTATTATACTGTTCCGCCCTTGTTCTTTACATTGGCCCGAACGCCTAAGGATGTATTTTGGAGTAATCGGCATATGTAGAGATCAGAGACGAAATGTTTTTAGAGGAACTGCAATACAATAAGCTTAAACTTTAGACTAATTTTAGACTAATTTTTTGTTTAGGCTTAGGCTTAGGTATAAGCTCATTTTTGCGCTTAAGACTAATAGGCTAAGGGTTAGGAATATTCATATACTACTGTTACAGCCCTGTTCTATACATTGCCCCAGAGGTCTGTCATTGTCCCACGGAGTAAACTTGAAAAAACGTTTGTCGCCGCAAAATTCACAATCAGAGGTCCGATCTTGTTTGGTCTTCATTTGTTTGTGTCAATATATTTACGGCGCCGCATTGAATAGAACCGGTAAATTAACATTCCAACCAAACGCTGGGGCATGCAATCAGCGACCCCTTTCTAAAAACATTATATACACAAACATACACAGTAACATATATATATATATATATATATATATATATATATATATTTGTATTTATATTTATAAACTCATCAAAGTTAAGAAAAAGACATTTTTAGAATTTTTAGAATAAAACTTGCTAAATTTAAAATTTAAAACAAATGTTAAAAATAGTTACGCTCGTTAGCAGTAAATTTAAATTCTTCTAAATTTTGTTTCAAACATTTTCTGTGCATGAAACATTTCTTAAACGAGGCCTGCAATCAAAATTAATAACTAAAACAGTTTTGGTGGAATCCAAATTTGCTCAAAGTTACCTTAATAAGCATTGAGACCAATGTAAAGAACAGGAGCGGAACAGTATTATAAGCTTATTCCTAAGCCTAAACCTTAGCCTAAGCCTAAGCTAAGCAAAAAAATTAGTCTAACGCTTAAGCTTATTCTAATATTCTAGTCCCACAGAAAAACGTTCCGTCCTTGATCTTTACATGGGCCAGCATTGACAATATTTTGAAACCCGGTTGAACGATATTTATCGATTCTGAGCGAAATATTATCGCACAGTTTGGTATAAACTCGAACTTACGACCCATGTATAGAACAGGGCCGGAACAGTAATATAAGCATATTCCTAAGCCTAAGTCTAAGCCTAAGCCTAAACCTAAGCGTATGGATGAGCCTATTCCTAAGCCTCAGCCTAAGCCTAGGCCTAAGCAAAAAAATTAGTCTAAAGCTTAAACTGACTCTATCATAGCCAGTCCGGAAAACTATCCGACCCTGATCTATACATGGCCGAACTTACAAACAAAGCTTGTGACCAGTAACCAGGGGTTACATCTGCAAGTCCAAGCGAATCAACAGCTGAACAAACAAAATCTTTTGCGTTTGGAATCAATAACGAAGGCCCACTTAATCGCAATGTCATATTTGTTTTAACAAATGCCGGAGTTATGCACTGAAAGTATAATATAGACTAATAAAAGGCGGGCCATGTAAAGATCAAAGGCGGAAAATTTTTTTGGCGGTACTGCAACAGAGTAAGCTTAAGCTTTAAACTAAGTTTTTTGCTAAGGTTTAGGTTATATGCTCATTTGTATGCTTAAGAATATGCTTATACTAATTGCCGTGTTGTACACAATGGTCGGCAATGCTTAAGAACTTTTTTCAAAATTAACAGTATTAGCTATGTACTAGTCAAAGTGGGTGCAGTATATGCAACCTCAGCATGTTATATCGCAGTACATGTCTAGTATTTTTGGAGAATTTTTGCTTTCTACTCAATTTTAACTCAAATTTTAAATCTTGTGTGGGTCTGGTTGATAAGATAGAACTCATTGTTTGACCTGACACCGAACTGCGAATAGTATGCTCGCCTCAAATTAAAACGTTCTACTTTAAAAACCTTGACACAGTGTAAACATGACATAAGCCTGGAAAGAATACGTTGAAACAAATTTTTTCTACTTTGAACTATATATCTCAACAAAAATCATATTAACTAATTTTGCATACCATACAAATATATAGAACAACTGGAACGCTGCTCAAAATACGTATGTGAAGCGCTCAAGCTTTAATAATAAGATTTGTCAAATCGATCAGCTGTACTGTACGAAACGGCATACTTATATAGGAAAACCTTATATCAGGGTGTGAAATCCCCTTTATTTACAACCGTAATTTACAAATTGTAAAACGAACCAACTTGAAAGCTAAAGTAAACTTTAAGCTTACACGAATCCGACTAAAATAGCTTAAAGTAAAAAATTAGTTGGATTCCACGGCGATAATCTCGTTTTCGTATATATCTGTCTTGTCCTTATAGAAACGTTTAAGCTCGCCTTATAGAAACTAGAAAAGTATATAGTAACGTTTCAATTAGACAATATCGGCCAATGCTACTTTAAGGGCTGTATTAACAGCAGATTAACCGTATTCGTATGCCTAAGCCTAAGCCTAAGCGTTGCAAAAATGTGTTCCTAAGCCTAGCCCAAGCAAAAAAAGTGACACGGACCGATATATCTATCGCAAACGGGCCTGTAGCCAAAGGGGGGCAGGGGAATCTCAGCCCCCCCCCGAAAAATTTTGGCCCTCCCTAGAAAATTCAACCTTGCTTGTAAAATTCATTGAATACCCTTGAATACCCCTCCTGAAAAAATTTTATTCCCCTAGCAAAGTGAGCTGGCTACGGGCCTGATTTCAAACTATATTATACACCGGAATCTGATGGTTATACTGTCTAGTTTAACGCCGTATTGTTACTAATTCTTACTTGGATAGTAATGCCGTACTTGAGATTTTCTATTTGTAATCCTTGCGATAACGCAGTAACCAAAGCCTGAAATGGTACATGAGTATTACAAGCTTAAGTCTTGTAGGCAGGAGCGGCTGCACAAAATGATATTTCGATGGACACCGAATAATTTTGGGGGTATCAGCGATTGCAATGCAAGATTGTCTGTTTTTACACCGAGTTTATTGCGGACGGCACCAGCCAAATTTATATAGCCTCGTTCTTAATACGCTTAGGCTTTAGGCTTAGGAATATGCTTATACTACTAGTTTCTGTGTTATTCATTGGTCTGATGACCTTGCTAATCTGCTTTAAAAGCCGGCGGCCAATGAAAAATTATTAACGTCCAGTATTGATCGAAATTTCCTCAATTCTAGATTTCTGTGCTAAATGAAAAGTCGAATGTTACCTTTGTTCCAGAATACAGTGATAATAAAGGGCTCGGGTATAACGATGAAATTGAAGATACGTTTATTATCGCTCCACGACGTCGGAGTTGCATACCAGGCAAAACCATGTGACACATCTAAAACATTGGCTGAGTATATGAAATCCTACTTAAGTACAACTTAGTACATTAATACGTGCTTAGTAATTACTTAACCATTTTGTCGTTTCCAACAGCGTACTTAAATTTTATATAGTGACTTAAGTCGCTGACTAAATTTGTTATGTTGCATAATAAATTTGTTATATTACAGATTGACCGTTCAGACATGCTACAAGTGGTAGCAGGTGATGCTACAAGATAATACACGGGTCCAGGTACATTACAGTAACTCGATAGAAAGTAACCTTGGAAACAATACTTACCATAACGTATGATAGCGCGTTGCAACTAACCATGGTCTTTGCTTGCTGAAATCGTAAAGTGATTCTTGGAAGTTTCGGGCGAGTCAAACACAATAATCACTGTTAACAAGAGTGCATGATACAACAGTGTACAACTCTTTGGGTTCGTAATGGTACAAAATGTACCACCGGGCGTTGCGTTTTTGACCTACCTTCCCTTTATTTAGACGGGGGTACAACCAGTGCGAACCTTGGCAATTTATGTATGCGGCGTCGTCAAACATGGTTCCCTTATAGTTTAATTTTAGGGTATTCATGTAATAGCGACTCCCTCCTCTAAACAAGGGGGTCGGCCAAAAACGCACCGCTTGGGCTGGTACATTTTGTATCGTGCGAAATCCCATGAGTTGTACACTTTTGTATTATGCACTTTTGGCATTATCAAGAGTTCATGATACAAGAGTGTGCAACTCTTCGGGTTCGGCATAATACAAAATGTACCACCGGGCACTGCGTTTTTGGCCTACACCCATTTGCTTAGAGGGGGGTCGCTGTCACATGCAATAATCCTAAATTTAATTATAAGCGGAGCAATTTGTTGCCGGATACAAAAATGTCATGGTTTGCATAGGCTGTACCACCCCTCTAAATAAATGGGGGGTGGGGTAGGGCAAAAACCAAAGCGTCTCGGGTACGCTCTTTTCTGCGCAGAATGTGCTCAATTGCATACTCTTGTTGAAGTATATGCATCATTCATTCTTGGTGTTAACAAGAGTGTATGATATTTTCAACAAGTGTGTGCAACTACCTGGGCTGTGAATGGTACAAAATGGACCAGTATTCGTTGTGTTTTTATCCGACCCCATCAGTTTATTAATGTTTAATGCACACTAAATTGTTTATTCCTTTCAACAATACAAAACGAAGTATGTACTGTAGTGACCCAAATAAGAGGGAGGTAATAATAGGGGGTCCCCATTTTTACTCACAATCAAATAAAGTCCGTATCCCTAATAAGAGTCCGTAAACGGATAGAGTCCCTAAACCCTAATTAGAGTCTATAAATGGCAATTATCCCTAATTGTAGCGCATGCATAAATGACTCCATTCCTAAATAAAGTTGAGTTCGTAACTTTAAAGCATACTTAAGTTTGAAGGTTATTCTTAAGTTTAACCTTGCGTTATGCTTTTGATTCAAGACCAATAAACGTTTAATTTAACGTATAGTTGCAACACCGCATTTATATCAGTAACGAAGGGCGGCGCAGCGTGCGTTAAAAATAAATAACAGTCCGTAATCGAATAACAGGAGGTTTCCTCTGGAGAGGCCAAATAAATATCAGTCCCCCCAGTATGAATATTTAGGAATGCAGCGTATTTATACTGCTTATAGTGAAAATTTTGACGCCCCCTAAATAACACGAGGTCAGGATCCTTATTCGGCAAAATTCTATGGTGTCTTTACAGCTATTTGAATATATGTTTCGGGCGTTTTCAAGGTCTTTGGGTAAAACTTCAATGTGGTTTTTGGGAAAATTAAATATTTGCCTTGTAATTTGACTTCATCAGCTTTAAAATATCGTTCATTAGTGACGATTTCAAACTTCGATATGCGTTTGCTACACGAATACAGAGACAAAACAAACATAAACAAAATTTTAAATAGTGACCCTTATAAGGCTGTGTACCCGAGCCTTGAGGATCAGAAGTAGCCGTTTTATATGAAACCGATGAAATTTAAAAATCATCTTCAAAGTCACATCGTTCGAAAGCAAATGTAGTCCATTAATAAACCCGTGGTCCTTCAGGTAACAGGTTTAGATGCGGTCACCCTAGCCAAATGATCTACGGGCATCAACTTACTTCACATGTCATTTCGGTAAAGTATTTCGGATAATCAGTTGTTATTCCAACGTTATTAACTATAAAAACAAGTGAAATTTCTTGCAAAATACATTTAGCGCTGTAACTCACCATTGAATAGGACTAATTATCTTTTGTACAGACTCTGTGAGTCGCTCCGTCATTTTTGCGAACACAGGGCTATTCATGATGCAAAATAACATAATTTTATTAAATATGTTGCTGTTTGATTCAAATCCAATAGATATCTAGATTCAAATTCAAAATTTTTTTTCATTTTAATATTTTAGGTGCACATAAAATTTTTCTCTTAACCCCTTCTCACATTGAGATGCCTGTAGGCAACTCAGCGCAGTGTATATACGTTAAATAGTATATATCGCACCGTGTTTAACTATTGCAACACGTATACATAGTACTAAATACCACAAGGCATGAGAACCCCCTCGGGCTCGAGCGTCAAGCTCCTATAGCTGAGTGGTGATGATATACGCCTCCCACTCCAGTCACTGGAGTTCGAATCCTAGCATAAAAGTAGGTCTCAGGGGAAATAGAAAATATTCATGTGAAAAAGGGTTAATACAGAAGCCCAAAATGTTTATTTGAGTATAAGTCATGAACCATTGAAATGAAAAGAAATTCAAAACGACCATCTAAACACGACCTCGCTGATGCGGCATCGCGAATAAAAAGTAGGCTTTTAAGAAAAATACAAATTCAGTGCAACGAATTATTTACAAGGAGACGTGTATTTTTACTTGAAAAAGGCCGCCACCGACATGAAACAAAGTTTCAAATTAATATTTAAATACGGTCACTATTTGATTATGATATTCGTTACCACAATATATAGGATTTGAAATTATATATGGATATCCATGGCAAAAATTTAGTTGAAGAAACTATTAAAGCTTACATTTGTACAGGGCTAACTGAGTTAAGCAACAACTGCGATGGTTTTCTGCGTTCTTAACATCATATTTCACAAATGTAATAATGGCTGGGTTTCCAAAATTCTACAACTTATTACTTAACCATTTTGTCTTTTATAAAAGTGTGCTTAAGTTAAGTAAATACTTTAGTCGCTGACTAAATTTGATGTATTACAAAGTAACCGTTGTGGCATACTAACCTTGGTTTAATTGAAATTGTAGACTCATGAAGTCTGTTTAATATAAAGCGAAACAATTACTTCTTTGTTATGCCAATAGCTCACATAAATGTTTGTTTTTGTTCAATGAGTAATTACTTACGTCGGTGATTTAAGTAATTACTTTAGTATAACTTCAGTACATACTTAACCCCTTTATAACTTCAGTACATACTTAACCCCTTCTCACATTGAGTTGCCTATACTCAACTCAGCGCAGTGTATATACGTTAAATAATATATATAGCACCGTGTTTGACAATTGCAACACGAATACATAGTACGTAATCAACACAAGACGTGAGAGCCCCCTCGGGCTCGAGCGTCAAGCTCCTATAGCTGAGTGGTGATGATATACGCCTCCCACTCCAGTCACTGGAGTTCGAATCCTAGCATAAAAGTAGGTCTCAGGGGAAATATAAAATATTCATGTGAGAAACGGTTAAGTAAGATTTCAGAAACACAGCCATTCCTTCCTAACTACCGTATGTATCCTATGTATCTAACTCACAGATTTCAAACTCACCAAGCACCCCAATATCCAGTCTTTCAAGCTTGTGTTCAATACTTTCATAATCTTTCAAATCATTTGAACTGAAATCAAATTGGTGAACACGGATTTCAACGTTTCCGTTGGTTGTTTCTGAAATATAATACAATGATGAGTAGGCAAAATGTTAAAGCGTAACCTTCAGATCACTGAATTCATTTTTAAAAAATGTATCGCAATCACTTTCAGTTTCGCCACTCAGGAAGGGCGGTGATATAAAGGTGGGGTCGATGGGGTGCGCGCGCCCCATTGGTCCGAGCCGACCAAAATATTTTTCTGCATAGTTTGTATTAAGTTTCGTTCATTTTTCAGAAAAATGTTGAAAAAAATTTGCGCTTCGCGCAATTACCTAGCTACCCTTTATAGTGGCATTTTCAGCATGTAATGAATTGGTTTTCAAATTTAATCTTCCTGTAAAAAAAGTAAGCTAACTATACGCATATGCGTCGCAAGTGGGTGGGCGCAGGAGGACACTTGCCCCACCACCCAATATTCAGATTGGCGGGCACAGCCCACTCAATGTTCAGGTTGCGTGGCACAGCCTCCCAATATGCCCAGAGCTCACAATATCAAACTAATACCATTTTCACCAACACAGCCCGACCCGTTATTAAATTTGTATGCTTTAATAGGCTAACGCAAAATACGTATTATGCACTGATATCGGTAAAAATATTGAAACCAGGGTGTAAACAGATATTAAAATAGCGGACACAGAAACGATAATAATCAAAATAATGGAAGCGGAAATCGGATATTTAATTGGAAAAACATATTACCGCAAAAGAAATAAGTACCGAGCTTAGTGAGGAAATTAATTACTCTAAAGCTTCAGATTATTGAAAAACAATATAGCGGATAAGTTAGGTGTGCCGTGTGCTGATTCCCTTGGTTAGAGCATATGAAAATTGTAAAAGATTTTACCTAAAACATGAGCTGTTTAGCCAGTTTAAAAATGTCAAAAAAATTCAACGAAGTTTGATTTATTTTAGAGATGGCTTCACTTTCTAGATGCATTTTGCAACTTTTGTACGAAACTGTTTTTGAAAGAGTGTCCCCACAGCTATCAAACACGAGCGTAAGCTCGAACAACCTTAGATCAAACATTGTTAAATTCTGTATCCACATCTACGCTCGGAGGCCCACACTGGACTTTGGGGTGGGACCCCACTCACGTCTGCTCCAGCACTGTTCGAGTGTTTACAAACTTATTTGTGGTCTAGAGCCGGAGCAGCCACCCCCATACTTTGGAGCCCACCCCTAAAAGGGCCCCTAATTCAACCATTTGAAACAAAACCGCTTTATGCGCCATCCACAGCTAGGTGCGTTCACGGTGTGAAAATAAAAATATTCAATTTCGGGAACATTTATTTTTGAATGAGAAGAGGGAAATTCATTCATGGTTTTATAGTACACGGAATTCACAAAATGAATTTTCAAAGTGTTTCTGGAATTGAAATTGAAATGTCAAAATCTTTTCAATTTCCGTTTTGATAAAATTGAACTTTAAAACAAAGGGAAATTGATTTTTATAATTTTAATGGCTGTGGTAAACTGAATTTTGTAACTTAAAAGTGTAGCGGAAACAGTCAACTGCCATGGACGCAACAGGGAAATTGAAACATAAATTTGCAAAAGTTAAATAGTATTTTCTTATATACCATAAGAAGACCAAAAACAAGCAAACAATCTACTTCCGGTGAGATAGACTTAGCATTCGAACTTTATTTAACCTTTAAGTGACCTTTTTACGGAGAGCTCAGGAACAGATGTTGTGTTGACACTAACAGGAAGAAGTGAGTGGTACCACATCCATAAACGGCTTAATGTTAGCATAATGCTTACAGAATGAGATGTCAAATAACAACCACCAGCTACATGTATTATGCTTTGAAAAAATTTTGCCATGTTGCAATAGTTTTATAGCTGCGCTTGATTTCTTGTTGATGCAAGGGGCAATTACAAGATTTCATAGAACATTTAGCTCTAAATCGTTTAGTTGTACCAAAAGTTGTGCATAAATGTATTGTTTTTTGCGGTTTAAAGTTTGTCGAACACGTCCAAAGAATACACCAATATGTGTTCCAGCTAGAAAACTTAGACATGCAACTATGTAATGCAGAAAACAGGCATAGACGTAGGCTCAGTGCCGGTCCTTTAGCCCGGAAATTCTTTTGAAGTATGCGAACTACGACACCATACGTATGTGAGATGCAATACCGTATGTCGGCGGTAGGTACAGCAGCAACTGAAGTGAACTTTTGACCTTATTAAAATTTGAAACAAAATCTTAGACTAGATAAATTTATACTTTCTATCCGGGGTCGTTTCAAATTTATGTAAGAAATGTAGTTATCGTATCTTATCAACGTAGCACATTTCAATTTCCCACTTCTATTAAAAATACAGAACTGAAAATTTGAGCTGAATTAAAATTGAAAATTAAAAATTCTTTCAATTACCGTATTCCTAGTTTGAACTTTCTTACTGTAACCGCAACACTTTTGAGAAAAATCATCTATTGGGGAATTGAATTTCAGAAACCTTAAGTGTTTCCGAAATTGATTTCAATTTTCAATTTAAACATTTAGTGATTCGGTTTCACTTTTTAAAATCGAAAACTAATATTTCGAATATGGGATTAGCTTAGGTTTATTTCGACGCAGCGAACGCACGTAGTTGTGGATGGCGCATTACAGTGTAGGTTCTTTATATCACCGCTCCTGCCACTCGAAATTGAACCCGGACCAATGGATGATTTTTGCCCAGAATACTATCTATTGCACAACATATATAAAAACTATATAAAACTAAGAATATGTACTGTCGGTCCACCCCCTTATTTAGAGGGGGGTTCGCTATCAGACGAATACCCATAAAAACTATATGGGGAGCATGTTTGACGCCGCATACATAAAGTGCAATGGTTCGCTCCGGTTGTACCACCTCTAAATAAAGGGGGGTAGGACAAAAAACCAACGCATACCGGGTACATTCTATTCTATACAGAAAGTACCCAGTTGCATACTCTTGTTCAAATATGCATCATCCACTCTTGGTTAAACCAATAGGCCAACGTACAGATCAGGGCAGTGACAGTAGTATAAGCGTATTCCTAAACCTATGTCTACACGGAAAATTATATTTCTGATAAAGAAAACATTTCTTACATTTATCATAAGAAATATGACTATTTTATTTAAGGTGTTTTAAAGTGACGTGCAAGTATAATTTTTAATTTACATAAAATATCTTCTGCAACTTTGTCAAATTTTCAATTTACTTAAAATATCTTCTGCAACTTTGTTAAATTTTCAATTTACTTAAACATATCTTCTGCAACATTGTCAAATTTTCAATTTACTTGAAATATCTTCTGCGACTTTGTCAAGCTCGGATTGATACAAGCTGAACAAATAGACATTCATGCCCTTTAACGCCAGCCTTTCAGCGTATGCTCGTCCAATACCATTTCCGGCACCAGTAATTACTAAAAGTATACAGGAATAGATGAAATCGGGTAAAGAGACATGACTTTGATAGAGTCGCCAAATTTTACTCATGTTTCAAATGTGCTGTAATGAACCGAATACGAAAAGGGGTGTAATAGAGGGGTACTCATTTTGAGTCCCAATCAATAGAAGTCCGTATCCCTAATAAGAGTCCGCAAGCGGATAGATTCCCTAAAAACCCTAATTAGAGTCCATAAATGTAAAGCATCCCTAATTGTAGTGCATATGGTTCCAGGACCAAAATGTTGAGTTCGAATCTTTAAAGGATACTTAAGTTTTGAAGGTACATTCCTATAGTAACCTTGCTTTGTTGTTCATGCTTTTGATACAAGACAAATACACGTTTAATTCAACGGAACAAAGGGTGACGGTGGGCGGGTTAAAAATAAATAACAGTCCGTGCCGTGACCAAATACAAGAGGGGTACCCTCTGGAGATGCCAAATGGCAAATAAATATCACTTTTCCCCTTTTATTTGGGTAACTACAGTATAAATACTGGCCAATGCAATGCTTAAAATATAAGAAGGGTTTGGCCATGCCAGCAGCTAAAAAATACCGCTCGATCTGACACTTTATTACTAAACAGATTTCTGTTTAAGCGCTAGGATGCAGAAAACAGTCTTAAAGTCGAATTCCATTGCACTTAAGATTTTTTATTTATTGCAGTGTGGGGACTTATGTCGGAAGTTTTCCACACGCATTTTTTAGAAGTTTCCTAAATAAACAGTAGTTTTTAAAAACTAAGTGTAAATTTTGGGGTACAAGTGATAACTAGTACAATGAAACAGTTCGCACCTAGAGAGGTCGCTAATTTCGACCTATAAACTTAAGTCTCTTTACTTGACTTAAGAGTCCATAATCAACCGATTCAAGTCAGAGGTCGACTTAAGTCATGTGTTTGCAAATCAGCCAGAATCCTGACAGAAACGAAAACTTACCTGCCCATTTACCCAAACTTCTAGGATTGGTGTTCAATCGCAGCCTAGGACCAAGCGCAAACGGCCATATCAGTGAGAAAACCTTTAAAATGCATTGAAAGCACACTATAGTTACCGAGAAATAGCAAACAAGTTGCGCAATTTCAGAATACATCTAAATACAAATAAATAGTTTTATACCCAGAAAACTGAAAAATGCTTCGACGACGGAGACAACTGTCTATATATAAAGAAAGGTATAGTAGTAGGGACATCAACAACGCTGTAGATTTTAGTTTGTTTGTAAAGTACAGACAAGAAAATCGCTGAATGACGAATGAAATTGCAAGAATAGATCCATTGAAAATGTGTGTTTTTATTTTAAGTTACGGTGACGGAAATATGGCCGAGGTTATCTTGTGGAACCGGAAATCTCCGGATTCAACCAAAGACTACAGTTTCATTAAAAGTTTGGACAAATACTTTTAGAGGCGTAACAGTAGATTAGGATGTATTCTAAACCTCAATCACAAGTTTTAATGCGTGCGCTCCGCACATGCAACGATCCTACCGTTTTGGACAGACGGTATACATGTCCATACCGTTTACAAAAAGCAATTTTCGTCGCATACTTGCGACACAAATTGATAGACATATAGGTGTTTTCGGCAACAGTGTAGCGGACAAATTCATAATCTGCGGACAGGGTGTGGACTTTTAATTTTGCAGGAAATTAAAACTGTGAGGGTGACTTAAATTTAGGCGGGAAATAACAATTTTGGCTAGAAGTTAAATTTCGGGCGGGAGAATTTAAATTTTAGAGGGAAATTCAAATAATTTTGGCGGGAATTTCAAATTTGAGCGGTAAAATCTTGTTTTGGCGGGAAATTCAAATTCTAGTGTGAGAATTTAAATTTTTTGGCTGGAAATTCAAATTTTGGCGAGGGATTCAAGTTTTGGCGCGAAATTCCAATTTTAGCGGGAACATTCAAATTTTAACGGGAGAATTTAAATTTTAGCGGCAAAATCAAAATTTGATGCGAAAATATACATTTTGGGGACAAAATTCAATTTTTGCGGAAACCTCAAATTTTGCAAAAAAGTAACTTTTTAAGCGAACTAACGGTATAAAAATGTCCGGTACACCGTATACGCAAAAGTTGTATAATCCGCGCAACTAACTATATTGTAGAACGTTGCGTGAGCAAAGCGCACGCGTTATAACGTGTGAGAGATAAAGACTAAGCCTAAGCGTTGCAAAAGCGTATTCATAAGCCTATTAAAGAAGAAAATGTCACCTAGAAAGTCCTGCTCTTTTGCATACTCGCCACAAACCGGGACGACACTAAAAGTGACATGGGCCAAAAGTTTTATGCTTGAAAGTAAACCTGACGGTGGCAGACGCTATACTAAACTTTACAGCTTCTGGTTCTAATTTTGTAGTTAGATTAGATACTCGAATGGCAACTATGCTCTTGTTAACATGTTTGACATTTAATGTTTAAGTTGGTTAATTCGACTTAAATCTAAAGGCCGGCCTAGGTCACGTCTGTATAATCGCACTATTACCTATGCTTAAGCAAGTAACCATTATTCCTTTGAAACATTGATTTACCGGTTATAAAATCAAATCCAATGCTTTTCTCTTCGTCACATAGCTAGTTACAAGTAAATCAATGTCATCCATTGTCAATGCTATTATGCATGATTTCAGGAGTTTAATGTACGAGTGGATCCTGGTTTATTCAAGGCGTGTCATTATTTACCGGAGTTTAACCATGAACTAGAACGTAAGATGGCGGAGAATAGCCGTTTTCAAGCGCAGCATATGTAACTCTGTAATTCGCTCGAATCGAAACTCCTTTGTCTGAACTGCACGGTCGGGACGACCCTTTTTCTCGAAGTGCTGCGAATATACCTTTTTCTCCTAAATTTTTTGAAACATATGGCCACGCCTGCGATTGAATCTCGGACCTTTTTCTCGCAGGTCAAGCGTGCCACGTGCCACCCAGTACACCATGTATCCGATATATTTTAATCTAACGGCATCTTACATTACGGGAGTTGGCTGGTCTTGGTCTCGGTTTTTTAAATTGAGCAATGCGATATGCGGATGTATGGAGGAAAAATAAAACCTCATGTGTAGTGCCTTCAAATGCTGCAGCGCAGTAAATCATGGAAGAACAAAGATGCATGAGTGTAATGCTTAGGTGTTTATAAGGCATAAGTACCTAAAAACTCAGCAGTTAATTGTGAGGCGGAGAGGCTCAGTGGAAGCGCACTGTACTGAGGATATGTTGGTTAAGGGTCATTGGATCGAAACCTCGAGTCTCGGGAGTTGGCTGGTCTTGGTCTCGGTCGCGGTCTCGCTTTTCTTCACTCTCGGTGGTTTGCAAACCGAGACCAAAGAGGTGAAAAAACGATAAGCAATTACAAAACTTTTCCTTGGATCGCAGCTTCGACCAGGAAGTACTTGCGCATTTCGCCTATCAACACAGACAGTGAACAGTTGTGGAGCATCGCTACCTGCTTATACAGCGATTTGAGAAGCAATGACCGTCTGGTTATCCGAAATTCTATTTTTGAAAGGAAACCAAAAACACTTTGATTTTATTGTGACAAAGCACAAATAGTTGCATTTTCGCGTTTAGAATATTTAAGGCATCGTTTAAATATATAGGTTATCCGCATTTTATAACGTCACGGTATGGTAAAAGTTTTACAGTCTCTTCAGTTATCCAGGAGCAAAAACAACACTATTTTTCTGAATTAGGGATTGCACATAGGGTGTTTTCAGTGAGATTTGTTCCGAGCCTGTTCGAGGGGTATTGCGGCAGTAGCCAACTGAAAAATAAAGTAAAAAAATATATTTCGGCGGCGACTTATTACGTAGTTTAATTGTATAAAACTGCAATTCAGAGCAGATAAAATATTCAACACTTTTGTTAAAAATTCTTACGTAATTATATTTTCTGTAACAGTTAAAAATTGACCGATAAGAACGTCCCTCATTTTTAGGTGCAAGCACTCAGAAGTAAAACCGTCGTATTCTAGCCTACCCAACTTATGACAAGCATAATCGTAATCAATACCATCTTCATCTTGTATTTTAGTCTATGTTCGCACTTATATACTTAAGTATTGTGTAACAGTATATATACCAAATTATTATTCATTATAGTTTAACCATTAGCATCCTTTAAAATGCAGTAATGGTCGCTGCTTCGTTTTTTTATTTATGTAGCTAGTGTATTCGTGCAACGTGTATTTTATTCGTGCATTTCCAGCCTGTATGTGACTGAAGTTGTACAACTACTCGTACAAAAAGTGCAGTTTACGCTATTTAGCTATATTTTCTTCTATCTTTGTGCTCAATCTGTATATAGGATTTGCGCAAGCGCTTACCAAAGTGCGCATTTGCTGACGTCCCTGGATCCACTCCATATACTTTATATGTACTGTTACGTAGTTGCATCGCGTACTTGGCATAACTGTGGTAGTCTTCGTTATTGTGTCAATTTCAAATATCGCCAATTCATTTATGCACTCTATTGAATTCTGGTTGCAAGCGTAACCCCGCAAAAACGGTGACAATATGATTTTCAATGGATCTGCTGTAATCAAAGTGGTTGAGGCGTCTGAGTTGAAGCCGACAGTTTGGTCGACTAGGCTCACCGGCCAAAAAGTAAAAAACAATAAAAAATAACATTGTTTAGCAGAAAGGGTTATGTAGGTGGCACATGGTGCGTTCAAATATCCGGTTCCGTTTTAATATCCTATAAAAACCGATATCCATATCCGTTATAGACCTGCTACCGGATACCGGATATTTACGGTTGTGATCCCCAAATACCGTAAAACTGCTTTCGACAAGTGGACATATCCAACACATTGCTGAGATTACATTTCTGAGCAATTAAAGCTGTCATATAAGTTTAGTTCACTAACTGAAATAGCATGAAAAATCCAAGCTAACGATTAAATTTAATTCAGTAAACAACTTTCAACAGTGTTCATTATTATATGCTATATTCGGTTAATATCCGGGACCGTAAAAATTCAATAGCGGCTCCGGATCACGTATGTATGCGGTAAATTAATATCCGGTGGCACTGCAAGGTTGCACCGAATCCACTATTTGACCTAATCCAAATTCTTATGCTAGGTTAGTTCTAAATGGCTTAAGAACGTTGCAGGATATTTATTGCTGATTATTACCATTGCTCTCCGGAGCCAGATGCAGAACTATCCAGTTCCGGTATTTTTGGTATCACGCTGACCGACAAAGCGAGATTGTTTTACATACAAGGCTAGTTATACGTACTTTATTTCAACTTTATATGTAAGGTGGACCGGGCCATTGGATAAAAAATAAATTATTTTGAGGCCCAAAACTCAAATATAATTTATTGCAGAAAGCTCTATAAGCCAGTCAAAGACGAGGAAAGTTTTGGGTACAAACAACGTTAACTGAAACACAAGAAATCTTTGCAATGATAACCTTTAGAGGAAAACATTTCAGTTTATATAGTGTTTTTGTGTTCCGTTTCTCAAGTGTCTGTCAGGGATCGACTGGATATCCGGTTCCGGTTTAATATCGGGCAAATATCCGGCAAAACCCGGCATCCGTGTCCGGTTTCGCTATCCGGTATAAACCTACCAGATACCGGATATTTCTGGTTCTTTAGAGGAAAACATTTCAGTTTATATAGTGTTTTTGTGTTCCGTTTCTCAAGTGTCTGTCAGGGATCGACTGGATATCCGGTTCCGGTTTAATATCGGGCAAATATCCGGCAAAACTCGACATCCGTGTCCGGTTTCGCTATCCGGTATAAACCTACCAGATACCGGATATTTGTGGTTCTTTAGAGGAAAACATTTCAGTTTATATAATAGTGTTTTTGTGTTCCTTTTCTAAAGTGTCTGTCAGGGATCGACTGGATATTTGGTTCCGGCTTAATATCGGGCAAATATCCGACAAAACCCGACATCCGTGTCCGGTTTCTCTATCCGGTATAAACCTACCAGATACCGGATATTTGTGATTGTGGTTTCAAATATCATTGCCATTCCGAGCAACTCACGAATGGACACTGATATGGAATGATAAATCCAGAACAAAAATTAATCTTAAATCATAAATATATACATATTTTTGCACGACTCAAATACTTCCAACAGTGTACAAATTTAGATCCTATATCCGGTTAACATCGAGCTCCGGTTCCGGTACAAAATTCAGTAACCGGTTCCGGTAGCCGGTAAAATTAATATCCGGTCCATCCCTGGTGTCTGTTGGCATTGGTAACTGCTGACCATCTTTAAAGTTGTCTGTTGCAGCAAATCACAGCGCTCGATCCGTACGTATCTGTTGATGTCGACGAGTATCACGTCGCGCGAACAACAACTAAAGGCCGTACGACTGAGCCGCGTTGGAACGAAGCGTTCACCGCTCGTGTACAAGGCGGCCGTGTTGTTGGTTTCAGTGTGTTCAACGAAACTGCAATTGGACCTGACGATTTTGTGTCGAACGCCCGGTTGCCGATTGATGAGCTGTCACAGAGTGGAGTTAACGATATTTGGGTAAGGGTCGGTATTCTCAACAATGTTTGTAGTTCACCAATCAAATTAAAACTATCAGGATTGGTATATATTGTGTTTATTCCAAATTGTACTGCAACTAGAGTATCGAATAATCGAACTGGGGCAACGAAATTTTGTTGGGATGTACTGCACCGAAACAGAGGTCTTCATATGGGCAAGGGCACTAGGTTAAATGTTTTCCAAAATTTGATTCCCCATCGCAGTTTACTGCGTTGTAGTTGGCGCTTTCCCCACGAATTTTTGGAAAGGGGAAAGAAGTTAGTTTGTTGTTACGTACGTATAACATGTTGATGCCCACCCTTTACCTATCGAAAGGTGTTTTATCTCGTTATTATATTTCTTTGGCATGGTATTTTGATAAGTGTCACGGTTATTTTTCGCGATTTTAATCGACGTGTGTTGTGTATGGTGATCATATATTATAGTAGATGTATTTATACTGTATTATATTATGACAGAGGTCAGCCGGACTGTTCCATGTCGGTGTCAGAAGTGAATATAAGTGTGTATGTATATATGTTTAAATGATAGCTTATATACATATTGTTGTTCGTTCGAAGATATGTTTATAATACTTATCGGTTACAAGTTACAAGTGATTCAACATCTGCATATGTATATACATATAATGTATGTGTATATGTGTATATATGTATATAATAGATAGATATTTATATACATATGCTGTCGTTGGTTCTAGTAGATAGAAGGCGTTCAGTGGACCACTATGAAAGTGCTTTAGTCACTAGCCGTATTTGATATGAGGTTGGTGAGAAAAACGCATTTGTCAGCGGTGTGCACATGCGACCATCTGTCTTACTTGCTTACTAGTACACACATTGACTAGTGGGTTTTTTTCAACACAGTATATATACACGATATATTGCGTATATAATTAATAAACATATCAACATAATATCTACAAGTCGCTTTGGTGGCTTCTCACTTCAAAATAGGTTTATGTAGTACATATATACGTACTGTGTTCGTGGGTTTTTAATATGTGTATATGTGTCATTTTTGGCTGTATAGGATTTGAACAAGAGAATGGTTAAATTGAGTAGTGTCGTACATATATATATGATCGCGTGTATTGTACACATAATCTACATATGATTCAAGGTTGTTGCGTGTTGGGAGGTTTAGGGGTCAAATCCTTCGTTTGCCATTTTTATCTTCCAAAGTTATTTTACGAACATTTTCAGTGACTGGAAAGAAGAAATCCAGTTTCGATTTTTTTCTACAACGTAACGCCATTTCTGAAATAATCCTGATTATGCTCCTGGTATTATTGATATACGGATATATGTTTATTTGTATGAGTTGATAGGCATGGGAGTGCACGCAGTTAATGTGAGTTGCAGTATCGCCTATTTGACTTGACTGTAATTGTGTAGATGGCGTATTGCTGTGAGCATACGCATCATAGACTTGTAGGCACCAAGTGCCGCGATGATTCCCGTATGTATACACACTTTGAAATTTTGCGCCTTGTGTGAGTTCGGTATCATGATGAGTCGTCGAACGACAACTAGTCCACCGACTCCTTTTAATCTTCGTTATCCACTACTATGCTTAGGCTTAGGTTTAGGATTGCGCGTTGGATTATGCTTAGATTGATTTACAGACAGGTTTTGGGACACCGTTGAGCGACAAGTTTTCGGGCGACGAATTGTCGTAAATTCGTAAGTTCACGGTGTATTTCCTACGTAAATAAAACAGAGGGGATTGTAATTCCGGAGTACAACAGAATATTCGCTTCCGTCAAAAATCGACAAGTTCACGGTACAATTGCTAAATAAAGCAGACTGAATTACAGTAATTGAGCGATATGTTTCGTACGTGGTGATCCAAAGGTGGCTGCTCGGTCGTCTTTCCGTCTGCCCATCTGCAAAGAATCTCAAGAACCGCTGAACCGATTTTGATAAGCTTTTTAGTTTGAAAGCTTATTATCCTGCGGTGTTAACCTCGCATTGGAGTTTTAAGATTTTAAACCGTTTATTAGCTACAGGCTAATTTGCATAGTTGGTTAAGCCTAAATTAGGACTTTTTACCGTTTGTCACTAATTATTAGGACTACAAGCTTTCTAATTCCAGCAATAAATGGTTTTTGGTTACGAGAAATCGAAATAATTTTTTACAAACCTTTATACGTAGCCGATAATTGAAGAGTTAGCTACAGGGTGCAAAGCGGAACTGAATTATACCGGAATCGGAACAGCAAATTTATACCGGAATTGTAATCGGGACCGGAACTAGGAATTTTTTAACTGTACGGATAGTTTGTATTGCCAAATATAACATTGATTTAGGGTGTTGTTGGCTTTTTAACAATTTTCAAAAAACGTCGCATAAACAAAGTGGCCCTGATTTTTGGTTCTGCAAAAGCTAAACTATAATCAATTATTGATAAGTCTAATCATCGAAAGCAATTTAATACATAAATTATACACAATTTTTAGCCAACGTTTTGAATCAGAATTTAGGCTGCACCCTGGTTAGCTAATAAGCTAATTTGCATATATGCATGATTGGTAAGCCTAAATGAGGCCTTTATAAAATATTTCACTAATTAGGGTTACAAGCTTTCTAATTTCACCAATAAAGGTTTTTGTGTGCGAGGAATCTCAATAAATTGTGTGCAAATCTTTAAAACCGATAATTGAATAGTTAGCTAATATCTAATTTGCATATCAGCTTAATTGACAAGACAAAATTGGGACTTTTCAAGTTATTTCAATAATTATTAGGATTTACTGAAGGTTTTTCGTGCGAGGAATCTGAACAAATTGTTTACAAACGTGTAAAACCAATAAATGAGTAGTTAGCTAATAAATCTTAATTGCTTAAGTCTGTTCGAACTTCGCTCAATACATGTAGTCCCACTGCGACTGGTTTGTAGTGACTTTTGTTCGAAATGTCAGAAATCTTTTATATGTATACGTACGTAGGTAGTTCACATTAATTACCTATCTTTATAGGAACAAAATTTTGAAGTGTGAACTTAGTATTGAAGTGTCCGGCTTTGGTACGTATTGTTTGGTAGCCTAATTAGACGTGATGATGAGGCTAATGCTGAATGGAAAAGCATGTCAGGGAAATACTGTACCTGCACATTTTTCACTGGCATGCCTTTTCCATTAAGATTAGCCTCAACATCACGTAGATTTGTAAGCAGGTTATATATAGGGATGTGCCGATTCCGATATGGATGCCGATTCTTATTTTGAAATTTTGCAGATGCTGTTGATGCCGATGCCAATTCCAACTTTAGTACACCATTCTTAATAAACAGATAGGATACTACATTATATGATTATACGAAGACTTAAGCTCTAACCATCATATACGACTATAATTTTATAAGAACGATTCATTTTACAAACGCAAAAGAGGACAGTTTTACTGACCAGACACATTGATATGCGCCCAGAAATGAAATTGATAGCATTGCAACTGGCTGTTATGTGCAAAATATACCGGTAAAGAATCGGCAACTTTTTTGCAGTGTTGATGCCGATGCCAATTAATCGGCACATCCAAAGTTATATCTATATATTAAAGCTGGAACGCCCCACATACGTATTTGGGGCAGCGTTCCAGTAGATTTGTATACCCATATGCAAATTGGCTTCTATTCTTCTAAGTGAAAAATTCTGAACATCGAAGATTGTTGTTTTCTTTTTCTTTGTGTTGTTTATTCTATAAAGACGAAGTCTGTTTGATTTATGCGTATATTTTCAAATGTATATAATTTGTATATTGTCTTAAGGAGGCATTAATTTGGGACGCGTATTAACGAAGGGAAATCGTAACATTTTGGGCTGTTGGAATACTGCAGGTTTTTATTGATATGTCGTAGGTTAATCTGCAATTCAGGCCAATTACTAATTGACCTAGGCCAACCTGCTATTTTACGTGATAGCATTTTCGCCTAGGGTAAACTACTATTAAACCTATAGATCAATCAGATTTGTTGATTATTTGTACATACGCAATGCCGTCAACCCGTCATCGTTGTTTTTACATCACTGTTGTTTTGCTACATCTTACAATCACTATTTGGCCTAGATCAATCTGCTGTTTGCTCAGTATAGCAGATTGGTCTACGACATATACACGTATATATCTATTTACAGTATTTATCTACATATGCATGCATATATTACGTATATATATTGTTTTTATTTTTAGGTTGATCTTGAACCTTCTGGTAAAATTCATGTGATAATCGAGCTTCGTGCGTGTAACGATGGTAAGTAAGTATATATGTATATATCGAGCGCGAGCGGATATCCGGTTCGACATCCGGTTCCGGCTTCATGTAATACTAATGTTTGCATGTGCCCATGTCCGTTTCACAATGTTTATTGGGTTCCGATAACGATGGAAAATCTGATAGATGACCAGGGATAAGTCTAAAACTAGGCCAAAGCCTACGCGAAAATACGTAATAGCGTCAATCCTGAGTAGGGATGGATAGTCTTGTTTAAAAACTGAGATCCGATACCGAGACCGGCCATAAAAAGCCTCGGTATCTTTCAATTTTTTGTAATCACCGAAAAAATTAACATTTTCAAAATAAATTATTTTTAACGCTTTTTTCGTAGTTTTCTACGTTTCTTCGTTGATTTATTTTTTTTCAAAATCTGCTTATAATTATTGCGTGTCTTTAAAAATTCATAGATTCACAGTGAAATTTTATTTATCTATCAGCTAGCACTTACTTCAACAACAACAACACAGCCATACATTTGTCGAATCCTCTCCTTCAGGTCTCTGTTTCAAGATACCGAGACTCAAAAAAACCGAGACCAAGACTTGCCAAATACCGATACTTGCCGAGAATGAGACTCCAATCCCTGATCCTATGACAACGGCTACAAATTTCATTTAATATAATACTTTTTTCGTAACGAAGAGATTTTTCAACGTCAAAGTTCGGAATTAGATTCGGCAAAATCGCAATGGGTTGGAATTGGAATCTGTTAAATCGCCGGTTCGGTGCCAGTTTGGTGTTAAACTTGTGGTCATTGCCAAATGTATAGTTTATGTATATTGCGTACCAGGTTTATATAGCGCGTTTCTGCTACGTGGATGGCATAATTTAACAACCCTAACTACGAACAATATCATTAGAAATGATTTGTTTTAAAAAATTTTAATTTTTTTCGGTGTTGACCGAAAATTGATGGAGACCGAGACTTTGCCCATCCCTGCCATCCGGCTTTCAATTCACGCGACAGGCGTCTAAAATGTCTAATGATGCACAAACATGTTATGTCAATGGCCAAACTGAATGACTGAAACTTAGCTAAGGCATTAAACAGAAAACACTGTAAAGGCAAACTCTGTTTTATTGTAGAAAACGCAGCGCCGACTGTCGGTGCAGGACCTGTTGTTCAACCGTGTACAACGTCAGGCGGTGCCGCAAGCGATGTTTCTGTGTCGTCAAGTGGTACCGGCGGCGGAACTGGAACTGGATCCGGGGCTGCTGCAGGAGCAGCAGCATCAGGCGGCGAACGAATGTTTAAAGAGCGATCTGAAGCATTTCAAAACCGACAGCGTCGCGGTGCCATGCGACGACGCATTCATCAAGCGAACGGACACAAGTTTATGGCGACTATACTTCGCCAGTTTACGTTTTGTGCTCATTGCCGCGATTTCATATGGTCAGTAGTTGTATCAAGAGTGGATGATGATCCAGTTTCAACGAAAGTGTGCAGTTGAGTACATTATGTGTATAAAAGAGTGTAAACCAGCGTGCGATGTGGATTTGGCGTACGTCGCTTTTATTTTGTAGGGGGCACAACTTTTGCGAACCTTTTAAAAATATATAGAAAAGAGTATGCAACTTGCGCGTTATCGCATCGTCCACCAAAATGTACCTGGGCGCGTGTTGCATTTCGTCTGACCCCCACGTTTTTCAGCAAGATGGCAGCGAGGACTTGATTCACTGTATATATAGGCGGCTGTAAAGAACGTAATCAGAACTACTCCAGTTCAAACTGTCAATATTGGTGTACATCTGAAAATTAGCTCGGCCCTAAATGAAGGAAGCGGGCGAGGGGGGGGAGATTTAACGTGCGCTGACTGCATTCTTTTCCACACACAATGTAATCAGTACTGCATATTTTTGTTTTAGAGTGATCATGCACTCTTGATAGTATATATTCAAAGCGTAGTGTGTTTTTTCACTGTAGAGTGTTGCCGCATATTTGGTTTTGGCAAAAAAATGATACCTGGCTCTTGCTGTGGTGTTCAAATTAAATAAGTTTTAGCGTCGATTCTTCAATGAAAAATAGTTTTCATAGTAATACATGCATTTCAGTAGAATACTGGTATGTAACTTAGCATTCGGCATATTCCGCATTGTAATATTTTTAGTTGAATGCAGTTCCGGCGCGATATTAAACCGTTCCACTAATATTTTGCCGCGCCATGATGTAGGTTCTAAACTGTGACGTGCAGATCACCGGTCCGCTGTTGTGATCACTGAGTTATGTACCTTGTTTGGTTTGCAAGTTACTTGTCTGCGTTGTTTAAAATATTGTGAGATGAAAAATAACTGCAAGCTGTATAGGTCGCTGGCAGATATATGCAAAGCAGTGCAGAGCGGCACCCCCTTACACATTTTCGATACAGTTTTTCGTACAGGTAGGTACATATAGAACAAGATGGTACAAATTTCCAGCGTCAGCAGCTTGTATAATATTTTCTCCGCTTCTTTGTTTGACTTGCGCAAGCTAACTCAATATTCTGAGTGCATTGTAAGGGTTGAGCTATACTTGATGTCCAGCGCCGTCCGTCACCGTGCGTACGTGACCTGTACGACTCCGTCAGTGACCCGTACGACTCCGTCAGTGACCCGTCACCCGTACGTCACCGTCCGTGACCCTACGTTATCGTATCGCTAACTTTAAATTGAGTATTCTGTACTGTTTCAGGGGAATCGGAAAACAAGGCTATCAATGTCAAGGTAATTATTGTTCTTATTGTGTATGTTTGCAGTTGTTCGTTGTTGTATATTTTGCTTTGTTTATAGTTTTAGATTATCGGATTTCATTAGAAAGTTATTTTTGAGCATTTTATCTCGCTGATACAAACATGTCGCCATTTGTACATTCAATTTGTGCGACTATCAAGAACTACATCACAATAGCTTTGGGTAATTGAACGCAGTCACGTTTGCTTTTGCGTGCTTGCTATACTGTTGAAAAAATATTGTTGTAAACGCAGTAACAGAATTGCGTTAAAGTGGTTCGGATTGTATGGTTTTTGTTGTATGTTGTGTTGTTGTTGTTGTTGTTGTTGTTGTTTAGTTTACGGTAACATTGTTTGTATTTTATTTCAGTATGCACAGTAGTTGTACACAAGCGGTGCCATTTGTTTGTAGTATGGAAATGTCCTGGGTGCAAAGATAATTCTCAAGAAGAGGTGAGTGCCAGTTTTATTTTGCCACGGTGTTTTGAATTTTTTCCGTTCTCTTAACTTTTTGGTTTATGTTAAGAATATTGCCAACTTGTCAGGAATTATAGTTAACTGCTGTGGAGTTTTCAGTTCCTGTTCGGATCGATGTATTGAAACTCGAAAGAGTTAATGTGGAAGAGTAATTTTACTCTGATTGGCAGCTGGAAGGAATAAAATTTAGTGTGTGAATGTGACTTTTTACGTATAATTTTTGTGTGTTTTAGGATCTCAAACGCGCAGCTGGTGAAGCATCGGATGTAAGTTTTGATAGCAATCCTGTTGTTTTTTAATATTTTATATGTAGCTGTTTTATTCCACGAGTCAAAAGTTACTGGCAGTCCAAAACTAGAGATGAATCGGGATTGAGATAATTTGAGTTTTTTATTTATTTTAGACCGGTATCCGATTTAACATTAATGTACCGCATCGGTTCGAAATTCATACGTACAAACGACCGACATTTTGTGATCATTGTGGTTCGCTGCTGTACGGACTCATGAAGCAAGGCTCACAATGTGAAGGTAGGTTTCTGTTTTGAAACACACGGCCACAAGCGTTTACCTGAAGTTCCTGATTCAAAGCAATTTGGATTAGTTTTATGAGCCACGTGTAGTTGTTGATAAGAATTCTCGTTATTATTTTATGTGTTTTATAATATATTCGTTTTTGTTTATTTTTTCTCAGCGTGCAAAATTAACGTTCACAAACGGTGCATGGTCAATGTTGCGAATAATTGTGGCATTAACGCGAAACAATTTGCCGATATTCTTGGCAGTATGGGAATTTCTGGCGATAAATTATCGTCACAAAAACGCAAAAAGGTAAACTAAGGAGCTCGATCAGTGGGCGCAGGAGTCGTCTTGTCAGCTGTGTGTAGCACCTGTCTAAAGCTACTACGTAATAGGTTTTGTGAGAAGCGAACTATGGCATCTGTTGATTTAAAAACTCAACATAGAATTAGGGTAATTAAAGTGCAAATATGTGTGCTCTATATCTTTCACTGGTTCGTACGATACACAAAGCTTAACGGTGACTGCGGATAGATGAGATGCTGCATCTATTTTAAGAATACGGGCACTGAATAGCGGGATTATGAAGCTGTGGATTTTAATCTTACCACAAGATATGTATATTTTCGATTGATCACATGGTTGTCTTATTGCACATATGGTATTCTCAAGCGTGTGTAGCATATATTGTCAGCTAGTAATTGGTTTGTAAGCACGCGAACTGCGTTAGGGAAATCAAAGGGCTAAATGCGCTACCTTTCGATGGTCAAAATTCCTTGCTTGGAAACTTACAAGGCCGATTATCAATTTTGACGACGCGGGTATAGATAGATTCTAACCTAAATTGTTACCCTCGTTATTTTTTAAGGTCGATGGTATATCCAACATATAATACCGCACACATTAAGCTATAATTTTTGTCTGTCGACTCTTTCTAAATGATTGTAAGTCTACTTCATTCAGTTATTTTTTATGAATTTTATATTTGAAAATGTTTGAACTGGTTGTTTTTACTAATTTTTCAGGCGTCGATAAGCGATGGACGACAGTCACCAGTGAATGAACGTTCGCGAACTTCTCCGCTCCCAATTCATTCGCTAAGCTCCGACGATACGATATCTGGCAGTGGATCTGGAGCACTGGGTGAGTTCTGCCTTGCCTATTGATCTTCAAAGCATAGCCGTGTTTTATTTAACAGGGTGCTAACGGGATTCCGATTCCGGTTACAATTCCAATTTAAAACCAGATAGAATTCAGATTGCAAGTATGTTCAAATCGGAATAAGAATTTTTAATTTCTTTTCTGTTTTATCGTGATCTTGTGCTAAATTGATAATTGTTCTATTTATGACTGTGGATAACATGTCCACGTCAACTCTTAGTTCAGCATAAGCAGAGCAGAACGGAACACTGTGAAACATAGATATTGCGACGGACCGGCATATAAGAAAAGCAAAATAGTACAGAGTTAAATTTCCTGTTCCGCTTTGTTTCAGTTCCGGTATGAAGTTCCGATTTGAATTTAATTCAGCGCCGCTTGGTGGCTTGGTATTAAGTATAATACTGTTTGATATTGACATCTGAGTTGAAGCTAATTTGTGATAGATTTTTAAGTATGCCACATGTATACGTTGCGTATCTTTTGAATCTTCAGTATCTATCTAGTTTATGTTAAAACAATGATCTTCTTATTTCTGAATAAGGGATCAATATTGTTTTGTTATATAGGTACTGTGTCCGAAGAATCAGACAGCGCAATTGGAAGTTTGTCTGCACGAACTGCAGGCTCCAGTTCGACTGGATCTAGCGCGACTGTGGGAACTGGAGGTGGCAACGATCGATGTTCATCTGCGGGCAGCGCTATTCCTGGGATAACCGGGGGCAGTGCTGGTAGTGGTGGCGGATCAGCGGGTGCCGCAGCTCGTAAACAGCGCATGGGATTGACGGATTTTCATTTTTTGAAAGTGCTCGGAAAGGGCAGTTTTGGAAAGGTGAGCAGTTGTATGTGGAAGTGCCTGATGTCTCTCGTTTGCTAGGTTTTTGTAAGTGAAAGCTGTAATTTAGTTTTCAAGCAGCGCGTGGCGAGCATTATTCAACATTAAGAAAGATGCTCGAGAATTGACCTAACCAATACACATATTTTCATGGATTACTTGATTCTGATATCGTTTTAAACTGTAAGAGAATTTATACTTCAACGAGCTTGGCTTTGGTTAATATCTTGTACGGTAAAAAATTGTGTGTTGGTGTAGACTGTAGTATTCTTGTACCAGATATATCTAGCTTGTTTACGAACTGAAGACGTACTTAACGACTACTCTAAAAGCAGAAACAGGAATTTTAATATTGATGTGCCGATATGCCGAAATTTTTACCGATAACGATGCCAATTTTTGTATTGAAAGTATGTCGATACCTATACCGAAGCCGATGTCGATTCCAATTTTAATACGCAATGCTTTGAGAACAGATAGGATACAGTGTTCATTTCAATTAATTTTTTCAAACACAAACGCAAGAGAAGTAACAGTTTCCCTGATCAGACGCACCGATATACGCCAACGAGTGAAATTGATAGCTTCACAACTTACTGTTATGTGCAAAAGGTATCGCCAAAGAATCGACAATTTTATTGCAGTGCCGATGCCGATACTCACGAAAAATGCCGATTAATCAGCACGTCACTAAATTTTAAGGCATTAAAATTTTATTGTCTTTCACATCCCGCCTCCCCCAGGTTCTCCCCCACTGGTGAGCAGCCTCGGCAAATCGTAGTTATGTTCATTTGTAGGATGTTACCTGAAGTCTGTCACAGTCTTGTTTCTTTCTATTTTATATATTACTTGTAGGTTATGTTGGCCGAACGACGTAACACTGATGAAGTCTACGCGATTAAAATTTTGAAAAAAGACGTTATCATTCAAGATGACGATGTTGAATGCACAATGGTCGAGAAACGTATTCTATTGCTCGCTGCCAAACATCCGTTTCTCACCGCGATACATTCCGCCTTTCAGACAAAGGTAAGTAGTGTCCGCTCTTTATTGTTTGTTGGATCGGCGAATGCAACCGTTTTTTTATTTCACGGGCGAGAAACGCATTCTTCAAGCGTTCCAGCAGTGAAAGTCATCAAAAATTGGTCGATGTAGTAAATGTGATTTTAACATAGTCACAAGGAAATTGTTTATTTGATTAATAAACTGTTTTTGCAGAAAATGCACTATTCGCATACAGTATCCGGTAATGTCGACATTCGGTCGTTTACTGGTTGTTGTGACCCTGTTGCAGGAAAATAAAGTGTATTTTTTTGGTGTTACATATAATTTTATAGGATCGACTATTTTTTGTAATGGAATATGTCAATGGCGGCGACTTAATGTTTCAAATCCAACGCGCACGTAAATTCGATGAACCGCGTGCACGATTTTATGCCGCCGAAGTGACATGCGCATTACAATTCCTACATCGACATGGTGTAATTTATCGGTAAGTGTGGGTCATGCAGGTTGAAAGCAGTTAAATTTTGAAATACAGTTGCCGTCCTGGTGTGAGATCTACTAGTAGGGTTGTGATGGGGTTTACTGTGCCGACAATCGCCATGCGCCGCCGGCGTGCGGTATCGCACCGACAAATAAAATCAGATTCTAGAAGCGTCTTGTATATTATGATGGTAGTCATCTTGCGATAAATGATTATTTTCAGCTGTTCTTTCAGATTTTAGTTTATTTCATAGCTGTGGTTTTAACTTGTGTTTGGTTCGTTTTAATAGTGTCGTCATTTTTATTTTAGAGATTTGAAACTGGACAATATTTTGTTGGACGCAGACGGACACTGTAAGTTAGCGGATTTTGGAATGTGTAAGGAAGGCATTCGCAGTGGTGCACTAACGTCGACGTTTTGTGGCACACCGGATTATATCGCGCCTGAGGTAAACTGGGCACTGCATTGCGTAATAAAAGGGAATAATTAAGGTCTCGCGGTTGCTGGGTTATGGTTTCTTACCACGGATATTATCTGGTATTTTGTTAATTCTTTAATATAATTTGATTATTTCCTTTGCTTTAACGTTATTTAGCAATATTTTTATATATCAAAATTTATTAAACATTCTTATACTTTCCATCAACCAGCTAGTATTGTCAATTCTGAACAATTTCAGTTCCCACAATTAGCATATGCCGTCGGGTTAACAAATTTTTTCTGAACCGCCGCTTGTTGTTTTTGGTTAAAACTGTACTGAATAAGTACAAACCCCGGTCTCGGTTCCAGTCAGAACCAAGAAGGCTAGTTTCGGCTATGACTTTTTGCAAATTGTGGTTCCGCCGATCCGTAGCAGATCGTCTCCCTAAAATTAATTTCTGGCTACAATAGTTGGGATTTATCAATGCATTATGTTTGTTTCAGATTCTGCAAGAACTCGAATACAACGCGTCTGTTGACTGGTGGGCGCTTGGTGTTTTGATGTACGAAATGATGGCTGGACAGCCGCCGTTTGAAGCAGACAACGAAGACGATTTGTTCGAGGCCATCTTACACGATGACGTTTTGTTTCCGGTGTGGCTGTCCAAGGAAGCGGTTAATATTTTGAAAGGGGTGAGTTTGTTTACATGGTGCCGACTCTTTGTCATTAAATGGAGGCGTACTGGGTTATGTTCAAGCGCATATCAGGCTGGCGAAAAGGATAACTAATTTACTGGATGTTTATTGCTGAAAACTATGGCGTAACTACATTATACTTATATGTTGTGACAAACTACTAGATCAGAGTTATAGTTTTGTAACTTTTGATTAGCTGGAATTTTATAAAAAGTCTGGCCACAAGTTTTTTCTTGTATAATTGATTTTGAACTGTGTTTAGTAGGGGGTCTTGTTCGGTTTAGCTTCAATTTGTTTGAGCCATTCCCAATAATTTAGTTTTTGTCGTCGTTTTAGTTTATGACAAAAAATCCAGCGAAACGACTTGGTTGCGCTGGAATTTGTGGTGGTGGAACGGCAGCTGGAAGCGGAGGCAATAGCGGTAATACAACGTCAACAACAGCGACTGGTCAGCAACCAGGATCACAACTGGTGCCAACAGCGACAACGCAAGCACAAGACGACGCAATTCGATCACATCCGTTTTTTCGCGACGTTGACTGGGTTGCGTTAGAAGCACGCAAAATTAAACCACCGTTCAAGCCAAAGATCGTAAGTTTAAATAACATTGGATTTAAAAAATTTTCCATAACTTTTCCGTCTATTAACTTTTTTGTTAAAGAATTAATTCATGAGCATAATGTGGCTTGACGGCAGGGATGGAAAAATTGAAAGCGGTGATGTGCATCGGCGTAGTCGAATTATTTGAAAAAGGGTATATTCTATAAAAATTTCAAGAGGGGATTTGTTGTGTTGCAAACTGACCCGGCGTTCAAAAACCCCTGAAAAAATCCCAAAGATATTTTTGACACTTAAACCCTTTTACGCCCTTGTAGAAGTGAGTCGAACCTGATTCAAAAGCGATTGTAGTGGTCTTTTGTTAGACTGCGGCGATGGGGACAAAGTTTGTCTGGTTGGTGCATGCTGAGGCATCCAGTGTATGAAATTTGATCTTGTCCCTGCTTTGCTACAGCGACTATGAACTAGAACACAACCGGGTACCTGGCTCTGCTAGAAAAATTGACATTGCTTGTTTAGAAATCGAAAAAAGACGTCAATAATTTTGATCAAGATTTTACAAAAGAAGATCCGTTGTTGACGCCTATCGATCCACAAATCGTGCGCACAATCAATCAAGAAGAGTTCCGCGGGTTTTCTGTTATCAATTCCGATTTTAAGTATGCTTAAAACTGTAGGCGACAAGACGATTCCTTCAGCCACCGCACCCCCGTAGAACACGTCCGATTTAACTTCAACTGTTTCCACACTACCATAGATAGATAAATATAGAACACTTGTCGGTGACACTTTACGCACAATGGTAACATAGTTAATAATTTATACATCGTTGGATGATGGGTTTATGTGTGTTACGATCGAGAAAGTAAATTATGTGGCTACGGTGCTCAGTGAGACACTCATTGGACAATGATCAAAGGTATCCAGTTGGTGATATGGTTTTGGGTGGTCAAACTAAGTGATCCAGGCAACGTCATGTACACATCCTTACAATCAATATCCGTATTTTCAACTGTATGACATCTATTGCCAGTGAGTAGTAGCCTTTGAAACAAGCATACTGCGTAAGTGACGGATCTAAAATCCAATATACGTAGCCGTATAAGAAATTGGTTGTATTACGTATGATAAAATTTCAAACGTCGCAACTGATTGTTTGAAACGGACATAACACTGATATGATAGTATGTAGGTGCTACACACATTTTAGAATAACTGGTGAAAGTAGCAGATACATTCAACTGTAACCTATACATTCATTTTCAAATGTGTCCAGCACCAATCACCAGCTATAGATAGGTTGTGTGAATTTTGAAAGCAGCGATGAAGGTTCATCCTTAAATTAACGACATTTTTTTGATTAAACTTACCCTCCTGCTATTGTGCAGAACTTCATTTCCGCTATGCTTGTGCGGCGCCGTCCCGCCCACTGTCTCAGAAAGCCTCAAATAAAAAACTCTTGTTTTCAAATTGATATGCTGCGCCATGCGCCAACAGTCTTGTCTTGCGGTATTATGCGGACGACGCCCAACGGCGACGAACATCGTCAGAAGTCATTAAAACTATATCGCCACCCTTGAGGATCTATTAATAACTGGCAATACATGTGTAATTAGTGCACTCAACATAAGTTTAGATCATAATATACATACAATGTAATGTCGATAATAAGGGCCCTCATCCCTTTGAACGGGTTGCATCCCCGCGGACTGGCCCACTTTGCCTCCACGTCAGTCTGGGTGCGAACCTGGATTTCAGACTTTTTCATTAAGCAGCTGGAAAAGCGGGTTACGGGTGATTTCGAACTAGCGACCTTCTACGTGTCAGGGAGACGCTGTTACCACTGCGCAACGTGGCCCGCCGCTCAACCTGCTGCTATCGTCGATTATATGTCGGCCGTATGCGGCCGGCAAGCATACTATGTAGTGCAATTTGTTTTGCATATACACACGGACAAACATGTCTCACGTGAGTCTACAATAAAAGGTCGCTAGTTCGAAACCACATGTAACCCGCTTTTCCAACTGCTTAGTTAAAAAGTTTGAAGTCCCGGTTCTTACCTAGACTGACAGCCCACTTTAGATGTAGTAAAAATAAAACTCATCTAGGATATTTTTAATGTTTGTGTTTTGTTTATCTATCGTTCGCTCTTTTTCTGTTTTTCTTGATGTAGCCCTATGATGTTTAGTATTGCACTTATGTGTGTAACGGAATTAGAATGGTACATTAATGTGAAAATGTTTCAGTGTACATAATGAGAACGCATGGTGTGTCGGTCGTAATCGTTTGGTCGACAATGCCATAAAACGAATTTTTCAGAATGATTTTGTCTTAGCATCAATTTCGCGAATTTTATTCATTGACAAATTTTTGATTTTGTTGAATGATGTCGTTTAGAGTCTACTTATTCGATGAAGTGTAGACGCACAAAAAGTAAGTACACGTATGTGTATTTTAATTATCTTTGTTTTATTTGTTGAAAATGAAATATGCGCAACTATGACATTATAACCATTTACAAGCTATCATTATTTATTCAAATGGGATATAACTGTAAGTGAAAAATAATTACGGTATTTCGAATTATTGTAGCGAAAAGTAAGTTAGGCCATCTAGCTCATTCACTGATTGGTACGGTCAGTGAGTATAGCAACGGATCAGTAAGCAGTACGCCATTTTTTTGTTCAAGGGCTGTACCGTAAACCCAGTAAAATTTTCCGTGATGGGCTGTATATGATTGGCGTATTAACTAACCACAGAACCCATTGTGATTTTGCCGAATGCGAACCTTGACGTAAAATTACTTTCAAATAAAGTAATTCACAAAAAATTGCCGTTTGACATACTGAAGGAACAAGACGAATCTGTACATGCAACCCCAACATCTGAACTAGTTAATATCAACTCCTGAATTCACTGAATCATGGTCCGGAACAGTAACAGATAAAAGTTTCCGAAAAGCGGTACAGGTTTTTCAACTTAATGTCAGAAATAAAACCATGTGTTTTCGAACTATGCCGGATTATGCTTTTTCAAAACTGGATTCGAGTTTTTCAAAACCGAATCCGATTCAGAATATTTAATTTTTGCCGAGTCTGAAACTAAATTAGAATTGCCAATGTAATATAACTCAAAACTTGTATTCCACCGCATCGAAAACGATGTGACGTCCGGTTTCGATGATTTTCGACATTCAGTTGCATCACGGAAGCATTTATTTGTACATCCGTGTAATCTCTGATACATCTCATTTTTATTAATATATTTACATTTTGATTATAACAGTCAGTATACGTGCGCATATGTATACATGTCTTGATCTGGGGCGTAGTAAAGAGTTCAGAAACAGTTTGCATTCCTGTACGTATACAAATCACAATCAACGTTTAACTCTATCGCGCCGGCTGTGCCCTTGATCTTTGTTAAATGTTTTGTAGACTAAATATTAGTTATGTGTATTAATGTATTAATGTCTGCATCACTATAGTTTGCTTTTATTTAACAGCTAACTGAGTTGTCAGTAAGTTGAAATTAACACCAAATTAAATTTATGACCACTTAAATACCTGCAAATCATGCAGCTTGGTAAAAGTAGCAACGGATAAACTTTAGGAAAATTTTGAAAAGATAAGTATTGCTTTACGCATTCCATTTCGGTTTCAAATTGCGTATGAAGAGCGATTCAAGTATTTGGAGAGCGAAATTAGATCTGGATGATGACTTCTTTATAATTTCTGTCGGTCCCTGTCAGAGCACCGCCTCCAAATCTAATCTCGCTCACCATATACTTGAATCGCTCTTCATACGCAATTTGAAATCATAATTGAATGTGCCGAGCAATATATACTTATTTTTCTTTAAATTTTCACCTAAAATTTTTCTAAATTTTATACGCTGTTTTACCCTTACCCTGATTTCAGACCGTTTTTCTTGAAATATATTTTACGTTCTTGGTTGACGAATCGGCATGTGTTTTAGATTATAATTGCACCAAAATCAAATCTTTGGTTACACGCAGATGGTATATTCGTCATATTAATTACACTTATGGATGAACAATGTACATGGCGTATGTAGTCAGTAGTTATTAGGTAAAGTGCCATCTCAATCATGTGTGTAAATTTTTGTGTTTTATTTCAATCAAAGTTGTATTCACGGTAGTTTATTTTTTCAAATATGTATGCATGTATAGCTCGATATTCGTATTGTGCCATCGCTGCCAAAAATTACATATACTTGTACCTTAATGCCCTTAAACAATCTATAACCAAAGGAGGTATGACTGACAAATATGTTATTTTTGGACACATTTTAAGTTTAATAATACTGTTTGGTTTATTAAAGCATTAAAGGATTTTATTGAAATGTAAACAATGGTCAGCTGAATGCGTTGTTTTGGAGTCGGAAGCTATCAAAGTTGACTGCGTTGCGGTTGTTTACAATTTTGAATGTCTTGTCAGCGGTACTGTTTTGTAATGTGATCTCGATTATATGATTATCTAGTATATTTAATATATCTGCGCCATATTTCTATGCGGAATGTAAATTAGCGGAACTGAAAGTGATTGTTATGTGTGAGGGTAAGATGTTAGCAGAGTCATTGAAATTGTTTAACTTCGATTCATTGAACTGCTTGAAGTACTGAAAGATAAGGTATTTGTATATATACAGCTAAAATTAATAATTAAAGTATGCATTTATTATAGTTCAAGCAAGCACAATATTTAAGCATGTAGGTTCATTCCTGTAATGATTATAAGATACGTAAAGGTTAACTAAGATTAAACTTATATTGACTGGAAGCTGGAAACGTACGTACGTATTCAGTCGGGTGACTCATATGTATAATTTAAGATTGAAAGGGATGATTTATCGGAAACTTAAATTTTGGAACTTTTATTACGTTCATGTGTCACATTTCCCCGAAGTTAACTTCGCATACGTACTACGATTTGAACTCGAAAATGACCCCCGAGCAGTTTCCCTGGATTTGTTTCGGGAGTTTGTTCCATCTTTGGGGTGGCCAATATGAAAAGATGTTATTGCTTGAAATAAAGCAAAGATGCACAATTGATGGATTTGTCCACGTTGGAGTGACCGTTTGCGCTGTTGTACAGAGTAGTATTCCACATAAGCTTAGGATTATAAAAACGTTAACCTAAGCGTTTGTCTGAGCTTAAACCTTAATCGTAAATGCAGACAAAAGTGTGTACTAGAGTCATCGATTGTGTTAACGAGTTTGTGGCATTTATATATAGTTTTTGTGAATTACTGAATAAGTTGTGTTTAGCCTAGCCATGACGTATTGCTTTATTTAGTTATTTTTATGTGTGATATGTCGTGACATATTGCTGCAGTTCTGGAAATGGAATTTTGTTAATTATTCGTAGGGTCAGAATTGCTTACAATGAAGTGAGTAGATATAGTATACCTACTTTATGTTAATATAACGACCGGATAGTAACAAATAAATGACTTTTTGCAAGAACCATATCATATAATAAAACTTCTTTGAATCTCAAGATTTTGCGCAAAAGTTAGCGTTTCAAAAAGAGAATTTCGTCAGAATTTTGAAATTCATATTTCAGAAACTTTTTTACCGAGGAGTATACGGTGAAATTTTGTGAAAAGTATATAATTGTTTTAATACCGGAACTCGATGGTAAAACATGACAGACTTTTATATATACGTACTTGTTTTAAAAAGTGTAATGTAAAGTTGTCGTGGTATTAATTTATTATATGTTTATAATATACACTTGTCATTTTTACAGTTCGACTAATTTTTTCGATTACTAAACCGTACTGACTGATGTAGAATTTTGAAATATAATTTACTGTTTGTTTGATTACGCATTGCTACGTACCGGTTTATGTTGTCTATTCGTAGGTTTTTTTAAAAATAATGTAAACCTTTGTACGACAACACCATTGTGATGATATGTATTGCTTTAACATTTTTATTTATATTTTAAGTTATTGGAATTGCTAAATCGAATTTTGTCCGTCGTACAATATTTGGTTATCAGAGGTAACGAACTAATAACGAACTTTTAGCATTACCGTTGCTTTAGTAATTGGTCGGTCAGTAAGTATATGTTAAGGATGTATATATGCAGTGCTTGTTACCCGTTAGCGATTGATATGTTTAGAGTTCTTTTGATTCGGTTTACATGAACTTTCAAGCGCAAATAATTAGGTTTTAAACCTGTTGATATGTTTTGTTGCCAATAATGTATTAATAGTTCTGAGATGTTTAGCTGCAGGATCTGAAAATTGGTTTGGAAACGTTAAGCGAAGCGTAGACTGCAAGTCGCGTTTTGATGTATAATAATTTTGGCCCATGTTACTTTAAGGGGCGTCCAGGTTACTGGTAAGTCTATAAAAGAGTAAGTTGAGATTCTAGATTACATTTTTTACTTAGGCTTAGGAACACATTTTTGCAACGCTTAGGCTTAGGCTTAGACTTACGAATACGCTTAATCTACTGTTACGCCCCTTAAAGTAACATTGGCCATAATTTTTATGCAGCGGGGTGGGTGGTTGGTGCCTGTTCTGAATTGGGTTCAGTAGTGTATATATACGAATTACGTAATAACAATTTCATGGTACAATATATGTTTATCAATTTCTTTTGAACGGAAACGTTAAGTCAATGTTCAAAGGAGTTGGCCATGCTAGAACTGGCTTTAGTAAACTCAGTACGCTAATTTTAAACATTGGTTCTGCTAATGATAAGTACTGATTTTCGCCGACAACTAAAGCGGTTGTAGACCTGGAATTGTTAATTAAAATGTGTGTATATTGACCGGTGAGCTGCTTTGTTTAATGTATGTGTGTTCGTGTGCCAATGTTCGTTTCAAATATTTAATATATTTCATATTTATTGCACATTACTTACTTAAATGTCCAAGAGTTATCTCTAAATCTTAGAATCAATCTGTGTTCAGTAATTTGATCGCTTTTACCATATGTTTTAATTGTTTTCTTGTCATTAAAAGTTTTCATTACAGTGGTACCCTTGTTCTGGGCGAATAATTCTAGCGGGTGGGTCCTACAGGGCAGCTTTGGCATGGTAAAGATGAAAGTGGGTGGTGGGGCAGTTTGGGTTGACGGGTACAAATCATCCCGTCTGGGACAAAACGTCAGAAAGTATATTTTTCTGACAAATAGATTTCGAATGAAGAGTATAAACTATTTGCAGGTGAGGAAACAAGCGAAGATCTACCTGCTATGGCAGAAAATCAACTTGTAATTTTATTGTCACTAGACTCCTGGTGCACTTAATTTTTTCCACATTTTATGAACTTTGCCAGGAGGGCAGTATGGTATTCAACCGATACGAAATAATGAACGTGCATTTTTTTTTGTTTTACATGCCTTAAATTGATAAGAAAGAGAGTCAATATGGATCTGCCAAATTTCTTTTCTTTTTCCAGTTTAAATTGCAGATCCATTAAGCATTTTCGAAAAGTGTCGATAGTTTTTGAAAGGATAAAAGATTTGGATTTGATTTGTCTGCAAGAGACACATTTTAAAAACAATTGGGATGCAGAGATTTTTGATAGAATTTTCTCACGCAATTTTAAAATATTTCACAGTTTCGCAAGCGAGGAGAATAGTAAAACAGGGGTAACGGTCCTTATAAATAGGACAGCTCCTGTTGGTCAAATTGAAAACATTTTTAATATTCAGGGTAGGGCGGTCACGATTGCTTTTAGTATTGGCTCTCTTTCTTTTTTCTTAATTGGTGTTTATGCTCCCGCGAACGGCGAGCAGCGAGTAGTTTTTTTCAACCAGCTGATGCAACAAGTGCAAAATTCGTTTTGGTTTGATTATAAATGTGTTATTATGTTGGGTGATTTTAACTTAGTTGAGGACCCGGTTTTGGACCGATCACGGCCGTCATATGATCAGCAGCAAGGCCTGAGAGAGCTTTATTGTTTGAAGGAACTGTTGGTGATATCTGATGTTTTTAGGGAGACACATCCAAATAAAAACGACTTTTTTACTTTTCTTTCAGACATTCATGGAAGTCAGTCTCGTATAGATCGGATTTATATGCCGGCTTTTTTACAACCGGGCGCTTTGTGTACCGCTCGCTCAGTGAACAAGACAGATCATAGGTTGTTTAGAGTTAAGATTCGCTTACCTAATTTAAAGAGAGGGAAAGGATACTATAAGATGAATACAATGCTTTTGGGTGAAGTCGGCGTACAGACCTTTGTTTTAACGCGGCTCAAACATTTAATGAACATTTCCACAGGGTTTTCTATGATGTGGGAAGTATTTAAGGCTGATGTTAAAACCTTCTTTGTAAAGTTGGGTAAAAATAAAGCTAAGGAACGCGACATGTTGAGGAAATCATTAGAGAGCCAAGTTATTAATGTACAAATGCTGATAGGACAGTATCCAAACAATCCGAATCTCAGATCGGGTCTTAAAAAGCTAAAAAATCAAATCGAATTATTGAATGCATTTTATATTGCTTCTTGCAGGCATAATACGTACTACGGTAGTGAGGTAAATGACAACGCCTCTTTAGCAACAGTCAAGTCTCTTCAACGTAAGAACTGGGAAGCCAGGCATATAAGCTCGATCGAAAGGTCTGATGGCACGTTAGTAACAGACTCAGATGCAGTTCTAGGTGAAATTACTGAGCAGTATTCCAACGTTTTCAGATCGGAAGGGATAAGCGGAGAAGATCTCACTTTTTTTCTGGCACAAAATGGTCTTTCCAAGTTGAGTGAGGTGGAAAAAAATACTTTAGAGGGACCCATTACGTCAGTTGAAATAGCGAGCGCTATTAAATCTATGCAGGGTAAAAAGACGCCGGGATACGATGGTATTCCTGTTGAATTCTATTGGCTGTTTTGTGGAATATTATCTGAATTTTTGTGTAAAATGTATAACGCGTTCTTGGATGATTTTAAGCTCAATTTCTCCGCATATGATGGTGTTATTACCCTATTATATAAAGGGAATGGAAGGAAAACGTGTCGCGATAATTGGCGGCCAATTACGTTGCTGAATATAGATTATAAGATTTTTACGAAAGTTTTGGCAAAAAGATTAGAATCGGTCATGAAATCTTTAGTCCACCCGGATCAGACAAGCTCGGTTCCCGACATAATTATCCAAGACAGTGTTGCACATGTCATGTCTGTTATTCATTATGCCAATGAAAGCAACGCAAAGGCGTTGCTGCTATCAGTTGATCACAAAGCCGCTTTTGATTTGGTGGAGTGGTCATTTATTTTTGAGACACTTAGGGTCATGAATTTTGGCGAAAACTTTTTAAACATGATCAAATGTATTTATAAACCCGGATGTACAAGATCATCTGTTATAGTTAATGGTTTTAAGTCAGAATTTTTTCATGTTTTCCGTGGAATTCGACAAGGGTGTCCCTTATCGCCGTCATTATATGTCATAACAGCGGAAGTGGTAGCTCATTATCTTCGAATAACTTCAAGAATTTCGGGGATACCACTATACGGCATTAACACCCGAGTGACTAAGTTTGCTGACGACACTAATATTTTTCTAAGTAGGATTTCAGATATAAGTGTGGTTTTTGATGTTTTTGAAAAATTTCAAAAGGCCTCTGGCAGCCGACTAAAGGAAACTAAAACACAGATACTATTAACGGGCGATCTAAGGAACGCACTTGTACCCCATCAATATGCACGCTTTATTGTTGAAAGAGTGAAAATTTATGGCTTTTGGTTTGATTCAAAGGGACTCGATGTTCCTGAAAATTGGATAAAGTGCTATGAAGCAATTGCAAGTCTTGAACAGCGAATACCGCCCCGAGGTATCTCTGTTTTTGGAAAAATCCATCTTGTTCACATATATTTTTTGTGTATGTTTAATTATTTGATAAAATTAGTAACACCCCCTGAGCAACTAGTGAAGGAAACTATCAATGTGGTTTATAAGTGGTTGTGGTACCCGTCCACCGCTAGTATTATTAGAAGGGATATCCTGTTTTTACAACCTAGTCACGGCGGGATAAATTTCCCAAATATTTTTGTCAGACTGAAAGTGAATCGTTTAATGTTTTATATTCGAATATTAAGAGGTACCGAAGTTGTGAGTTGGAAGAGATGTTTCGAACATTTCTTTCGGCAAGTTCAGTTTTCGACTAAACGTCAACTGAGACGCATTGATGTACCGGAGTTATATAAAGAGATACGGATTGCAATGATTGAGTCATCTTTTAAAATGGATGGAAATTTTTGTTGGTTTTTTGGCGAAAAGTTATCCTTAAAAACAGTGTCGGCAAATAAATTGTATAAAATGTGGATACACGCTGTGTATAAGGGACTCATGCATCCTAAACATGTTTTTTGGCGAGACGAGCTAGGAGTTGAACCTATTTTTGTCGAGCGATCATGGATATGGGCAAAAGCGAAATATGTTGACGGCTCTGCGCGAGACGTCCATTTTAGGTTAAGACACAAGTCATTGTATACTAATCACCGCACTAGTCATTTTACAGATGGGACAAATATATGTTCGTTTTGTTATTTGGATGGAATTGAAGTGCGGGAGGATAATGTTCATGTGTTTATTTATTGTTTGCGGGCGCAAGAAATTAGTTTTTTCATTACTCCCGTTTTGCAACAGGTAGCTGGAGTAAATGAAATAACGATTTCGGATTTAATTTTGGGACGAAATATTCACGACCCATTAAAGAGAATAGCTTTTAATTTCATCGTCCAACATGCACAATTGGCAATATGGAGTGCTCGATGTAAACTCGAGTTTAACAATGAAAATGTCTGTGTTGTTGATGTTTTTCAGGAAAATGTTTATAGAAATTTGTGCAAACTTAAGCTGTATCTGAAAGAAGAATGTTTTTTTAAGGTTTTTGGAATAATAACCCGACAGAATGATAGCATGCTGGGTTTTCGAATGTCTTTTTCTCAGCGTACCTGATTTGTAGTTTGTTTTGAAACTAGGTTTCTTGTGTGCTTTTTAACATATTTGCTCTGAATAATATCCTTGCAAGCAGAGTAGAATAATGGGTAATTTTCAAGGACCTTTGTTATGTTATGATAATATGTTGTTGCCTTCTTTGGTTTATATAATTGCTTTCGTTGATGTAAATGTGGTTTATCCTTTTAATAAAACCCGGGGTGTTCGGCAAACGAGCGCTTCGGACTTAAACTAAACTCAAAGGAGTTGGCCATGCTAGAACTGGCTTTAGTAAACTCAGTACGCTAATTTTAAACATTGGTTCTGCTAATGATAAGTACTGATTTTCGCCGACAACTAAAGCGGTTGTAGACCTGGAATTGTTAATTAAAATGTGTGTATATTGACCGGTGAGCTGCTTTGTTTAATGTATGTGTGTTCGTGTGCCAATGTTCGTTTCAAATATTTAATATATTTCATATTTATTGCACATTACTTACTTAAATGTCCAAGAGTTATCTCTAAATCTTAGAATCAATCTGTGTTCAGTAATTTGATCGCTTTTACCATATGTTTTAATTGTTTTCTTGTCATTAAAAGTTTTCATTACAGTGGTACCCTTGTTCTGGGCGAATAATTCTAGCGGGTGGGTCCTACAGGGCAGCTTTGGCATGGTAAAGATGAAAGTGGGTGGTGGGGCAGTTTGGGTTGACGGGTACAAATCATCCCGTCTGGGACAAAACGTCAGAAAGTATATTTTTCTGACAAATAGATTTCGAATGAAGAGTATAAACTATTTGCAGGTGAGGAAACAAGCGAAGATCTACCTGCTATGGCAGAAAATCAACTTGTAATTTTATTGTCACTAGACTCCTGGTGCACTTAATTTTTTCCACATTTTATGAACTTTGCCAGGAGGGCAGTATGGTATTCAACCGATACGAAATAATCACACCAAGAAAACTCTGAATAGAAAATAAACATGGACAGCGTCCCGCAAGGGATAAACCACAGCTCTACTATGCAACTCTAATAAACGGGAAAATAAAAAACAAGGCCCTTTCGACAATACATACTACACTACAACCTGATAGTAGCAAACACTCCTCATATTCAGCGCACGGCTGCTTTTATATCTTTTCAGTACCCTTTTTGAAAAGGTCGAATAAACCCGAAAACAATGTCTTCTAGCGGATTCACGATTTCAGCGTGTTATTTTTGGAACCAGTTGAATACTTTTAGCTCAAATTCCGCGAAAACAATATATACCAAAATTCCACTCGAATAGTTCTAGAAAATTTCTCGCACCCGCAATATAAGTTGGCATATAGCAAAATTATGCACAACTATCGCTACCGATCAAAATTGTTCAAGTATCAAACATTCATTGCTCAATTTATATGTCAAATTGCAGTTTTGTGTAAGCAAAATACAGACCACAACTTTTTCTCGAAAACGATCGCACGGGCTAACATTGAACGAGTCAAGACAGCGTCTATAAAGATCAAAATATCATAAAAACAATATAATAGTAGCGGAGTGAAACAAGTACGTGCGCTTTAGGCAACACGAGATAGTAAGAAACATCCCTAAAGCAGGTGCGCAGTCAACAACTTTGCTTAGAATAGCATGATTAAATTGACAATGTAGTTAATAAACCTCATTAAACCCATTATTTCCAGCATTTATAAAGAAAATTTTGGAACACATTTTTTCTAACGAAATCTGTATATACTAAAATATAACAAAAAAATTATTTTTTATTTCTTTTCTCTTTTGACCTATTTCGTTGCGATTTATTGGTATCCACTCAGGTATGGGAACCCTATCCAGCTCGCTACCAAACCGGGTACTACAGGAATTATATATCGAAAATTAAGTTCAGTGGACCAGGAAATCTAACGACTATTACTGTATTGGTACTTGCAGCTAGAACATTCTCCTATTAACATGATCTGAGTAAATAGGCTTAGGCTAAATTTTAGTCTTACTCGCACTCGAATGTTTGGTCGGACGGCTTGAAACATTGAACCTAGACTGAAAACGAATAGGTGTTTGCGCTTGTATCAATTTCATGAGTCGTGCCATTCAGTGAACAGTTGTCCGCAAATGTACGACAATTTTGGCAGCTTTATTGCAGGGTGGCAAGAAAAGTTCGGATTCAGCAAAAATTTGTGGTTCGGATTCGGTTGTGAAAAAGCCGAATCCAACAGCGTTCGGTAATGTTTTTAAAATTTTTTAAATACCTTTTATATCAATAAAAATTTTTTTTCACGTCACAAGTCTCAAAACTGACGTCGGGCGCGAAATATATTAATGTTTAAAAGTTATACGGCTGGCATTGCGTTGATATTCTGAAACAAATTATAGGAATAACTAAAATTTGCAACATGCAAAATTCGGATTCGCCAAAGTAGCAATGGATTTGGATTCGGTCAAATCGTAGTTTCGATGCCGCCGTGCTTTATATTGGCCCATGTTAATTTTAGGACCGCCCTGGTTTCTGGTGTGTCAGTAAAAGAGTAGGCTTACATTCTAGGCATTTTTTTCCTGAGGCTTAGGCTTGGGCCCAAGTAAAGATCAGGGCTTCTAATTTTCCGCGGTGGAAAACTTATGACAGGAGTGCAGCGCAGCTACTCATGTATGACAACCAAATTTTTAACTGTTTTGGTACAAAAATGAAATAGCATAGGGCATAGGTTTTGGTTGGAAAGCGGGAAAATTCTAATGCCTACATTTTTACCCCGGGTTGCTTGTGAACATCTGAAGCATATGCTTTGGTTGGAAAACGGGAAAAGTGGAAAATTTGAAAACCTAGATTTTCTCTTGGTTGGTAAGAAATATCTGAAGCATGTTTTGGTTTAGAAAACAGGAAAAGTAGAAAATTTTAATGCCTAAATTTTCCCTTGGTTGGTAAGAAATATTTGAAGCATAGGTTTTGATTGGATAACGGGAAAATTTAAACGCCTAGATTTACTCTGGGTTGGTTGGGAAAATCTGAAGCATAGGTTTTGGTTGGAACACGGGAAAAGTGGAAAATTCCAGCGTAGGTCGTAGGGTTCGATTGGAAAACGGGAAAAGTGGAAAATTTTAATGCCTAGATTTACCCTGGGTTGGTAGGGAAAATCTGAAGCATATAGGTTTTGTTGGTAAACAGGAAACGTATAAAATTAAAATGCCTAGATTTTTCGTTGGCTGTTAAGAAATATCTGAAGCATTGGTTTTTGTTGGAAAACGGGAAAGTAGAAAATTCCAGCGTAGGTCGTAGGGTTTGATTGGAAAAGGGGAAAATTTTAATGCCTAGACTTACCCCGGGTTGGTAGGGAAAATCTGAAGCATTTAGGTTTTGTTGGAAAACAGAAAACGTACAAAATTAAAATGCCTAGATTTTTCCTTGGTTGGTTGGAAAATCTAGGCGTTTAAATTTTCCACTTTTCCCGTTTTCCAACCAAAACCTATGCGTCAGATTTTCCCGACCAACCCAGGAAATATAAAAGCTTTCAAAATTTCCACTTTTCCCGTTTTCAAGACAAACTTTACACTACAGATTTACCCTACCGAACCAGGGAACATCCAGGCTTATGAATTTTACCCTTTTCCCCACCATAACTTTTATGCTTGTGATTTTTCCTACCAAACCAGTGGAAAATCGGACCATAATACAGGAGTGGCTGCGCTGCGCTCCTGGTCATAAGTTTTCCATCGTGGAAACTGGAAGCACATGTTCTTTACATGGGCCGACTGCAGTTATTTGTTTATATTCAAATGTCAGTGTAATATCTTTGGCGTAAACCTATATACTGTAGAAGTTTACTGTACAAAAACACTACCAAACAGGGTGCAACCGGAGGTGAAAAATGCCGTAGCCGGAGGTCAACGAAACTTGCCGGAGCCAGAGGTGAGGCGAAATTAGGGAGTAAAAATGGTGGTTACTTAATTTTAGCCAATATTTGCAATGTTGTTAATAAGTTGTTTGGTTTTACGCTAATTTTCTGCGAAATTTCGGAAATTCTTTCCTGAAAATTGTGACAAAAGTACAACGAAACACGCTACAGATAAATTTTGCAAAATTATGCAAAACTCTACTACCGAAATTTCTGGAGCCTGTGGCAAAAATTCCACCGGAGCCGGAGGCCGATTTTCTGCCGGAGCCGAACCTCCGGTTGTATCCTGCTACCAAGTATTGCTCAAGCACCTAAGTTGAGCAAGTAACGTGATCTCCAAATAGCAAACAGAGCCTGTTGCAACACGCAGTTGAAACAAACCTGTCTGTAAGGACAGTTCAGTTGTTTCCCAGGGCCAAATAAATATCAGTCCCCCTCTTATTCAGGTCACTGCAGTATGGGTGCAACCGGAGGTGAAAAATACAGTAACCGGAGGTCAACAAAACTTGCCGGAGCTGGAAGTAAGGTGAAACTAGTCACTTAAAATGTTAAGTTTTCTTTTAGAAAATATTTGTAATGTGTTATATATCATTTAGTTTTACACACTTATTGTTTTAATATACGAGCAATACAGACACTGTGAGGAGCGTTTACTAACACTTTTGCACATAAAACAAAACAATCTACACTAGGACTAATAATCATCCAGTACGTAACTATAAAAGTACAACTGGAAATCTGGCTGCGACAGTAAATCAGGGTCTTTTCGGTAGGACCTTAAAAATCGAATTTTTCAGAAATACAAATTGGCAATGGAATGATCAAGGGAGAGCATGAGAAGCTCAAATATGCAGTTTTCAAAATCCGACCACTTTTGGGCAAACGTGGGCTCGGGGGGTAACCGAAAAGACCCGAAAATCAACCGGCGGCTCTGGAAGAATTTTTACCCAAAGTTCCGTAACATGATTTTAACTGCCTAATCTTGTTGACCTTGAGCTCCAGTATTTTTCAACTCCGGTTTCACCTTGGTAACTATAACAAGTATCTCTTGTTATGCAAAACTATAAAGTCCAGCTGTTTATCACAGCTGATCAAATATCGCGCTATTTTTTCAAAATTGACAATTAACGAATACAGGAGCAAACACAAAAGCGTGCATTAAGTTATATAACATTTATACCAATTCACATCACGATGCAACCCAAGGTTAAAAGTACCGCACCCAGATGTTTAAAATATGTGCCGGAGCCCGGGGTGAAACCAGAGGTGAAGCGAAATTATATAAATTAAAATGTATAATTTAAAGATAACTGAAGCAGATATCTCTAAGTGTTGTTTAAAAATTTTGACTTGAGGCTGCTTACTTTTCAAGACATTTTGGCAATTAACGGCTTCAAACGTGTACTAAAAGTTGAAACGTGACCAATCAAACTTTACAATTTTTGTAAACGTACACAAAATTTAACTACTGTAGCAATGCTATTATATGCCCCCGCATAAGCTAGCCTGGAATTTTATCTTATCGGAATTCAAAACTGTTTCTGAAATTACGTATATTTTGTCTTTAATTATATGCATCTAGCTTCGCCTCAAACATATTGCATTAGTTCTTTGTAGTCAAAAACTGTTGTTAAAGGTTAGGCTGACATTTCAGTATGTGAGTATATAAGCTGATGAATCTGGAAAAATGGGCTCAGTTTTGCAGTTTTAAAGTGTTGAAAAGCTTGCAATAAAGTTTCATATTAACTGCTTGCTTTACCCAGCGCGTGACTGACGGTGTATACCCGCCAGCACTGCGCTGGCGAAGTGGTGCTACTAGTACAGCTGTTGGTGCATTGCCCAACACTGGCTCTGAAGCAAACGAAGGTTGTAGACGGTGTCAATCCCGTCTGCCTCGGTTCTCTAATACTTGTGTAATACAGTTATTAGTGTTAGGCTAACGGCCGTCCGCCTAACCTACCTTAGACCGCACAGCCATTTGTTACATTGGTGTCAGCGGTGGGATTCTCCACAGTACAGCATCCAGTCAATAATATTGTCGCAGCACTACACATCGTTGCTAGAACACCCTAACTCAAATCCTACTTAAGTTCAAAAGTGCAACCTAAGCTACCAATGGTTCTTGTTTTGATTGAAAAGGAAACTGAAATTTTTCCTTTCGAATTACATCCCAATCGAAATTTCCACCATTTTCGTATTAATAGTTTTGGCCCAAATTATCGTTCAGAATCTCGACCCACAGCATCCACTACTATGTTTATTGAAGTGGTCGGAGCATTTATAACACTGGAAACCGTTGAATTACCGCCTAACGTGACCCAAGTTAATATAGTTATCACTGACGAAGACGATATTATTGTCGAGTTCCATTAAGGTTTATAGCTGTTCAATAGCTTTAGGGATAGCCACGGTGTTTTGACCTGAAATAATCCCCGGAACTCTCTTGGTGGTCCTTACCCTTGTGCATTTCGCTGACTTAGATCCAACCATCTCTCAGTACGGCGACAGCACAACGCAAAAGCAGCGTTGGAAGCCGCGACGATCGTGCGGAACAGCGGACACTAACAAAACTAGAACTACAGGTAGCAGCCCTTACCGACACAATACTTACCCGGTTGACAGCCATCGAAAATTCGCTAGATAATCAAAGCCTTATAATTGGCACACTGGATTCTAAACTAAAGCCAATAGTGACAGACGACACCAATCAAACCTTGGGTAAAGGGGGTCGCGCTCCAGAAAGTTCTACTTCAGCGGTCGTTTATAACCCAGGTTCTACATCAACTACATCCATGGGTACACGGGGCCCAAATATCCCGATCACGCCGTTTAGTGGAGACAAAGGCGAAGATTTTTCAAGTTGGCGACAAAATGAATTCGAAATGAAATTCTTGGCAAACGGATGGCCGGAACAAAATAAACCAGCACTTCTAGGCGTTCATCTAAATGGACGAGCGAAATTTTTGTTCAACGGTCTGCCGGCAACCATTCGTCAAAATTATAATGAAATCGTGCAACAACTGGAACGCGGTTTGATGACAGAAGATCGAAAACGATACTTAAGTGACCAATATGATGTTCGTTCACAACGAAGTGAGGAATCGGTGTGTCAGTACGCTCAAGCCCTTACTGAATTGGCTCAATCCGCATTAGCGTACATGACTGTTGAAACCGAGAAACAAACTAATCTTCGAAATAAATTTATTGCCGGCTTGCGACCCCGAATTCGGGAAGAGGTTAAAGTGATGGGTCCTAGTACTATGGCCGAAGCACTTTTGGCCGCCGAGCGTATTGAAAGTAAACTTAATTCTGAACGCGAGTTTGCTAATTCCGCTGCGGTTAACTCCGTAGCGAGTCAAAATCATGCTTCATCGCCTACAGTAGGGTCTTCGCCAACATTGGTCACCGCCATGCTAGACCAGCTCTCTAAACGGATTGATGAGCTGCAAACAGAACGGCAAGTAAATTTTTTGTCCAATGCAACAAGGCGCAGTAATAATCGCGTCGGTCAACAGCAGCAAAATTTCGACAGTCGCCGAAATATCCCTACGTCCGCGAACGTACGCCCTTACCCGCCACAGAACCTTCCGATGTACGATCGGCAACGCTTTACGTTAAACAATCGACCGATTTGTCAAATTTGTCAAAAACCTGGACACACTGCACTAACCTGCCGATCACAGCCGAAACAAGCGGAACCATACTGCACTTTTCATCAGATCTCTGGACACCGCACCGAAGATTGTCGAGCGCGGCAAAATGCCGGACGGTCTTATAATCAGAATCGGTTTCCACCGCACCGAATTTCCAATCAACCAGATAATACTACACGAGGGCTGGCGACGCGCACAAATGTTATTTCCGCTAGTACAACTGGTGTTCCACAGCCATCATCGGCGATAAATAGTGCTGCAGGTCAAGGATGGACGACAAACTTTGTTGGAACAGTCTACGGTGACGAATATTTACATTCCAGAGTATCGAAAAATGCTCACTACAATGCTCCAGACATTTCTGCAAATGTGGAGATGGAAGACAAGAAAAGATTTGAAATTTTGCAAAGTTTGCGCGGTGACATAGACAATTTAACCAATACCGAATACCAAACGGAAGCTGACAGCATACAATATCGAGCCAGCAAACCTAGACATGTTTTATCTGCAAATGAAAGTGGTTTTCGTAAAGACGTGGCACTCGCTAACCAGCATGGGTCAAATGTGGCCCTACAAAACAGCGTATTGCCTATGTCCGGAGCGGTTGCTATGGTTAGCAAGCTCACACGTTGTGCCAATCGTCGAATTACATCGATAGACAAGAAAATTGCATTTGGTTGCAAAAACAGTATTCGTATTCGAATAAGAACACGTGGCAGTGTCTCAAAACGAGGCGCTGGCCCTGCCACACGGAAATTCACAGACTACACACGTGGAAGTCGGTGTGAAATGATTAGCTTTACCGGACGATCAAGTCGTACAATATTGTATGCTTCCGCTGCGTTTCGACGAAGACTAAAACGGTCATTCAAAATTGCCCGACCGCGGTGCTGCCGTCGAATACTTGTTCAGTGGTTACTTATTGCATTGTTTATGCATACCCGTGCCGAGTTACAGTTTCCTAATCCGCTAGTTTGCCCGCGGTCGATTCCAGGACAAATATGGAGATTGCCGCCACTGGTGAACTGCAGCTTTTCGAAAACCCATAAACCTGTTGCAACTTATGAAATAACGTATCAACTTTACCGTCATAACATTATCCGATATCAAAGCTCTGCATACCTGTGTTCCAAACTGGAAAATACTGTTCGGACGTTTACCTATTTTTTCAACGATGAAAATTTGAAGAACACTGAGGAAGTCGACCTCTCGGTTACCGGGGCAGAATGCCACCAGATGATAAACGAGCATCGTTGTTCGGCAGGAGTAATGACCAAAAGCGGAGTAGTTTGGACAACGACAAACAAATTAAATTGGGAATACCCTGGCGGCGGTATAAAGTGTTGTAGATGGAAAACATTTCAAACCACCAATTGTTTCCTAGCCACAGCGCAGGTGTACAAAAGTCATGATAGCGGGGAAATGGAGTCCTCAGTGACAAATACAGCTAGTTGTGATTACGAGGCTGGGGAGTGCGCCGTTGACCGTGGTCGAATGCTTGTTTGGAAACCCAATATGACTGAACAGTGCAAATATATCGCATGGAGGAACTTGCACGGTGTCCAACAACTAGATCAATGGGTCGCAGAAGACGGCACGTTCGCCTTGACATTCCATAATGCGGTAGTGGTCACAGATTGTCGTGGTGCGCAATTAACGATTTCGGATCAAGGTATTCCGGTGAAACAAATATCTCGAAAGTTGCGTGTTAGTCGGTTCCCAGCGGACAAAATTGTGAACTATATTAGACAATATGGTAGCGCAGATGCCTTGTCAAGCAATGCAAGAAACAAAAGACAAATATCTTCAGTTGGCTTTGTATCTTCCGAACAACTAGCCGCAAGTCTTCAAGCCTTGGAAGCACATGTGGACAGTACCATGCAATTTTCGTTCGCACATGCATTTGATTCCATTTGCCACCGTTTGAAAATAGTGCACCAGATCGTTGAAGCAATTATGTTGAGTAAACCAACTTTGGCAATGAGAGCAATCCTTGGACATTTGAATTTAGTTGCAACCGCCGGTGGGCAATTTATTCAAACGTGGCCTTGTTTGGAACTTGAGTCAGGGGAATTTAAGTTTGAAGCCATGAATGATTCTTGTACTGCTGAAATACCAATCACGTATACAGTTGGAAATAGCACGCATCATGCATACCTTGATCCCATAACTAACATTATACAGAAAAATGCTTTGCCAGTGGATTGTTACTACGTTAGCAGCGTGCCGATCAGTTTAAAAACAAAAGCATTTATTTATACCTCCAACGGATCCACACGAAAATTGAGCAAGTTTCATCAGCTTCCATCTCAGTGGGATAAGCCATCGATTGAACAAATTCCACGAATTCTATTTCATCCGGTGGTTATGTATCGATTGGATGAAATTCGTGCACATGCCTCTCTCAACGATTTATTTTCAGCTTATAATCATCAGCAAAGAGTTTTATCTATACTTGGTTTGACGGCTAATCCACAGGATGCATCGTCCATGGCCAGTCGGACTTCGGCAAACATTGTACAAAGAGGAATTTTTGGATTTCTGCGGGGTTTCATTGTGGACCCATTTCAGATATGGATTTTTCTGTGCTGCGTAACCGTTACGTGTCATACCTTTTGGAAGCTAGCGCTGAAATTTCTAATCTCCAGGGTACGACTAGCAATCGCAGCCGCTGACGTAGCAGAAGTTGGCACAAGCGAGCAAACTATACCAATGGAACAACTTAAAATTGCTAAGTGGGAAAAAGTACAAAACAGGCGTGCACAACTACGTGTTAGTGAAGTCCCAAAACCAGACACATTACTATCGAATGACGATATTGCAGTGCACAAAATTATGCCTTCACCAAGCTTATGCGATATCACTGAAGAGCAGCCGATTGCATTTAAGCCATTCAACCTGCATAGCCTTCATGAACCACAAAAGAAACTCAACGGAACTGTGTCAGTATACGTGGACGACATTCCAATGACCGCATTGATAGATACAGGAGCCCAAATATCGCTAATAAATAAAGACTCTGCGGACAAGCTCTCTATAAAGCGAACAGTTGTTAGTAACACGACAGTGCGGTCGGCGAGTGGTCACTTGATGAAAATTTGTGGATCGTTACGTGCGGACGTGTCGTTGGGAGCTGGGGCATTCAATGGTCCACTGGCCATTGCCGATTCGCTACCGTATGACTTGATTTTAGGACGAGATTTTTTGACAAACCTTGGACATTTTTCTATCGACTACAGCACTAATACGTTTCAGTTTGAGAATCAAAGTATTGAATTAAATTACATCGTTGTACCTGGAGGCGTCAAGACTACAAATGTTGCACTGATTGATTATGTAGTGGTCCCAGCTAAGACGGAAGTAGTTGTAGTGGGAGTCTGTGAGTTTACTGGGCACGAGCCGTTAATTTTTAGCCCTTCAAATAATATTGCTGAGTATGACCTCGCGATCGCCCCAGCAGTCGTGGTTGCTGGTGAGGGAGGTAACATTCCAGTACGAATCTTGAATCCAACCATGGCACCAGTGGCTGTTTTCCCACAAACACGACTCGGATGTTGTAGTCCAGTTGATCCGGTTCAGTTACGTTGTATTGATACGCAAGTTCTACCGCCAGACTCTGTTGTTAATTTAGTGGTGACACCAGCAAAAGACGACATTGTCACACGCAAGTTTGCCAATTTGGACCTGACGGACTGTGCAATGGAGGCACAAGACCAAGAGAGCCTAAAACGGTTGCTTTACGAGTTTGAAGATATTTTCTCGGAAGGAGACCACGATTTAGGAACCGCAACGACTGTGAAACACGTTATAGACACAGGCGACGCTACACCGATTCGCCAGAAGCCGTACAGGTCTGCGTTTACGATGCGTGATATCATATCGCGCAAGATTAAAGATATGTTGCAAACCGGTATCATTGAACCGTCGACAAGTGAGTGGGCTTCGCCAATCGTACTGGTGCCGAAAAAAGACGGAAACTGGAGATTTTGTGTGGATTATCGAAAATTAAACGCGGTAACAAGGCGAGATAGTTACCCTATGAAACGTATTGACGATGCGTTGGGAACGTTGGGCCGCGCTAAATTTTTCTGCACTTTGGACATGCAAAGTGGCTACCATCAAATAGATATGGAGCCAAGTAGTAAAAGTCGTACCGCATTTATTTCTCATGACGGCTTGTATCAGTTCACGAAGCTGCCATTTGGATTGACTAACGCACCAGCAACGTTTCAGCGACTAATGGAGTCAGTTCTAGCTGGATTAGACTGGAAGATATGTTTGGTGTATCTCGATGATATTTTAGTGATGGGTTCAACACCGCAAGAGATGCTCGAACGCTTACGAACTGTATTTGAACGGCTGCGGCTAGCTAACTTGAAGCTGACGCTACGAAAATGTTATTTCGGACGTAAGACAGTACCGTATTTGGGCCACATTCTGTCAAGCGATGGTTATTTCCCGGAATGCAAAAAGATAGATAAAATCGCTCAGTGGCCAGTTCCCAAAACAGCAAAAGAAGTACAGAGTTTTATGGGACTGGCGTCCTATTACAGACAGTTTATCTGGTGTTTTGCGAAGATTGCGAGACCTTTGCATGAGTTATACCAAAAGAATAAGAAATTTGTCTGGGATGAAAAGTGCCAGAGGGCATTCGACGAGTTAAAGCGAATGTTAACTACTGCACCAGTGCTCATGTTTCCTGATTTCGAAAGACAATTTTTACTTCAAACGGATGCAAGCGAGGCAGCAATCGGAGCTGTACTAAGCCAGATTGGCAATGATGGCAAGGAGCACCCGATATCTTTCGCAAGTAGAGCGCTAACGAAAGCAGAGCGAAACTATTCGGCTGTGGAACGAGAAACGTTAGCAGTCGTATGGGCTATACGTCATTATAGGCCGTATATATACGGTCGAAAATTTGTTGTTGTAACGGATCACCAGCCACTGAAATGGTTATTGACGATGAAAGATAGTCATGGAAGATTATGTAGATGGAGCCTGATGTTGCAGTCGTACGATATGGATATTGTGCATCGCGCAGGAAAGGAAAACAAAAATGCAGATGCACTGTCACGCAGACCCGAAAATGAAGAGCCGGATTTGACCTCCTCTGTATCTAAATGTCAAGTTTGCACTGATTTGGTGTACGCTAAGCGAACTGATCCCTGTGTGGAGTCGGTGGTCGTAGACGTGCCATCTAAAGTCCACGAAGATTTGGTAATTGATCTGAAAGATCAACAATACAACGATTTGTTTGGTAAACGTATTCTTGAACTCCTGACAGCAGATGACGATGAGACCCATGCAAATTGGCTAATTCGGGATAACTTGCTGTACCGTAAGTGTCCAATTCGTGGTCGTGATCAGTTGTATGTTCCAGTTACGCTACGTGAACAAGTGTTATGTGCATGTCATGATCATTTATTTGGCGGTCACCAAGGGATAAGGAAGACGTATCACAAAGTATCTACAAGATATTACTGGCCAACGGTTTATTCAGATACTAAAAAATGGTGTATGAACTGCTCAGCATGTGCTACACGGAAAAATCCTCCGTTTAGAGTAGTACCGCCATTGCATTCCATTCCCGTTGAAGAGCCATGGTATATGATCGCAAGTGACATTCTCGGACCTTTGCCGCTGACTGAAAATGGTAATAAGTACATTATAACATTCGTTGATTATTTTACGAAATGGGTAGAATGTTTCGCGCTCCCTGACATCAAAGCAGCGACAGTTGCTAACGTTTTTGTTGAACAAATTATCTGTCGATTCGGAGTACCGTTTAAATTTTTGAGCGACAGAGGTTCAAACTATGAGTCTGAGTTGATGCAAGAGACCAGCCGTATACTGGGCATTCGGAAACTTGCGACCACGGCATACCATCCAGCGTGCGATGGTATGGTAGAGCGGTTCAACCGAACAGTCGCAACTATGCTTAGTTTTTACGTGAAAACAAGGCAAAACGATTGGGACCAAATCTTACCATACGTTTGTTTTGCGTACCGCTGCAGTGTGCATGATTCCACCAACGAAACCCCATTCTATTTGAATTTTGGTCGCGATCCAGTATTACCGCTAGATGTTGCGATGAATCGACAACCTAGGTCTACGAACGACTATGTTACGTCACTATCCCAACGGCTGATAGACGCATGGGATTTAGCAAAGCAAAATATAAAGTCAGCCCAAGAACGTCAGAAAACACAGCATGACAGAGGCAGTAAGCGCCTTCCGTTTGTCGAGGGGGATAGAGTGTATTTGCACATTCCAACCGTTCGTCGAGGAACAACAAAAAAATTGACTCGACAATGGAGGGGACCATTTCGTGTGTTACGGATCACAGCTGACGGAACGGGAGCTACAATATTACCCGTGAAGAAGTCAACTAAAGAAAAAGCAGTTCTTGTCAATGTTCGAAGACTTAAACGAGTACCTTCAATTGAGAACGTAAATGAACCAGAAACAGATAAGGCCGACGAAACAATCCAACAAACAGACACCCATGAACTAAGTAAAACCGGGGCTGACAACGGGGACGCAAAAACGATACCTAACCATACCTATAATCTGAGAACCCGGCGCTAATTATTTAATCAGCTTCAATTTCTAAGTTTTAATTTATATATGCAATATATACAATGCCATATTACATTTTTTCTTGGTTTGAACATAAGATGACCAGTTGTACAATAAATATCCGTGTCTTTATTCATATTAGGCTTGGCAGTAGTAATAGAGCCATTCACCCGGATCCACTGCATATGTTGCCTGACGCCGAAAACTTCAAGGTAGCGCCAGATTCGGGTGACCCTAGTGGAAAGGCATTAGAGTACGGGAAGCCAATCTTGCGGTCTAACATGGGTTGTTCACGCTACAACCTTCGTTCTAACAGCAGACGGCTACAGTAATGTCGTCTGTAAAAATACACTTTTAATTATTTTTATTTGGGGGTGCCTTTTAATACATTTACTACGTATTCAAAGGGGTTTATTAACTTACAGCAAATCATTATCAAATGTTATAAGCATATCCTAACTAATTATACGTGCGTGGATGAACGGTTACATTACTGGCAACGTCAATTAGAGCAATCGAACATTATTACCTTAATTTTTATCATGGACGACGAAATTATAATAGAACTCGATGTTTTCGATGACTTTTCTGGATATATTGGCTCCTTTGCTGACCAACCTGGTCCCCCAATTGCGTACAAAATACAACCAACAGCGGTAACAACTATCGAAGCTCAAATAGCAGCACCAACGATAACCGAAGCAGCATGTACAACATTGGTCACATCTGCATTTGAATGGACTGCAATAACGGTAATGGCGAAACCTGCAGCAGCCATCGTCAAATCAACTACGCCGTTACAACGCATCTCCCGCACCAGCAAGGTACCAAAAATGTGTTTCAAGGATCCCATATATCCTGATCATAGGCGCAAACCGATGACGGCCCGGAGTCCTTCTCCTTCAGCTCCACGTTGCACAAGTCCAAACCACGTACTGCGGGCAAATAACATAAATTCGGCAAATCGTCAATGTGCGGCAACCTCCCAAAACATGGCTGGACGACGGTGGTCACACAGATTCTGGATCCAGTACTGGTCCAAACAATTACTCCGAGCAGCCATTGAAATGGAGAATTCATTGCCTGAATTTGCAGGAAAAGCGAGCACAACTAGGGCGTTGAACAACAACTGGAAGGCAATACACATTCGTCTTGGAGACGATCCACGGACGGGATGGCAGAGGTCTCGTAAGCAACCTATCATGTCACTGCCGTTGCCAATGTTGTGCCGTTATCATATTGATCCTCGCCTGCCACTCAGCACACGAGCCACGCATGGTGCCATGAACTTTCCCCCGGCCGCGGTGGAATTTGCGTGGTAAACAAATAGTAAACAAGCGGGTGTCTTACAATTCACAAGGCGTGAGCACGTCTGCGTCTGATCGTACGCATTCGGAGGATACGACGTCTGGACCTAGCACGTCTACGACAGGGCGCAAACGGCGACGCGGAGGTGCCGGAGCGCGACAGCGACACAATGCGAAACGGTATCAGCGAGGCCACAACCGCGATTCGTGGGAAGACCCGGATGGTGGTGGTGGTGCAGCCTCTACGGCATAAGTACAATTCATCTGGGTCATTGAACTGATTGAGTAATTGGAAAGTTAAAAAAAAATGAGTGCAAACTGAATTATAACGTGGGGTCACGTTTTTTCAGGGGAGGAACCCATGTAGCAATGCTATTATATGCCCCCCACGTTTTTTCAGGGGAGGAACCCATGTAGCAATGCTATTATATGCCCCCGCATAAGCTAGCCTGGAATTTTATCTTATCGGAATTCAAAACTGTTTCTGAAATTACGTATATTTTGTCTTTAATTATATGCATCTAGCTTCGCCTCAAACATATTGCATTAGTTCTTTGTAGTCAAAAACTGTTGTTAAAGGTTAGGCTGACATTTCAGTATGTGAGTATATAAGCTGATGAATCTTGAAAAATGGGCTCAGTTTTGCAGTTTTAAAGTGTTGAAAAGCTTGCAATAAAGTTTCATATTAACTGCTTGCTTTACCCAGCGCGTGACTGACGGTGTATACCCGCCAGCACTGCGCTGGCGAAGTGGTGCTACTAGTACAGCTGTTGGTGCATTGCCCAACACTGGCTCTGAAGCAAACGAAGGTTGTAGACGGTGTCAATCCCGTCTGCCTCGGTTCTCTAATACTTGTGTAATACAGTTATTAGTGTTAGGCTAACGGCCGTCCGCCTAACCTACCTTAGACCGCACAGCCATTTGTTACACTACCGAATTTACCGGAACTTCCGTCAGAAATTTTACGAAGCTACAGGTTGATTTTCTGCTGCTGCCAGACATTTGGTTGAACGCTGCTAATTCATAACAATAAAATGACAAATTGAATTGCGCGAAATATCGTAATCAACCATAGCATATGTAACACATTTTTTCAACTTTCAAACATACTTTCACGGTTTTCGCATACCTATGAGCCAGCGAGTAACCTGGTATCAGTTTCGGTTTGCGGTTAAAATCAGTGTGCATTTCTGTTAATAACGAAAATTATGTTATTTTTATGCCCATATTCATTTGAAAATCGCATACAAAACATTCAATTTTTCACACCGATATGCTTCAATTATTCAAACTGGGACTAAAAGCAACGAAATCTATTTAAAATACTAGAAAATCTGGGTGCATTGGCTGTTGTTTGTTTAAAATCTTAAAAATCCGGTGAATGTTTTTGAATACATCTTTTGTATTGGCAGCAAAATAAAACTGATTTTTTATACGTTTATGTTTCAAAATTCATTTTCCGGTATTTTGATGACGATGAGTTTCCACGATTTTTGAAACCGCTTACATCCTGATAATAACAACCAAATTTACACAGATTTGATCTAAACATCTAACCAAACGTTCTATAGTATACATATATTACGAAAGAATCAGCTATCAACAAACAATTTCACTTTCTCATAAGCTAATTTTACATCTTCACTTGCACAATTCAATTCGTATTCCAAATTTTCGGATTCATTTTCTCCAAAATAACTTTTCAACCCAGCTTTGAAATTTCGAAGCGGGTACCGCGCAACGCCGCGTGCTGTTTGGACCTGGTGTGACTCCAACGGAGCACTGCTACAAATGTCAACCAGTGCAATTGCAGTTGACGATACCAAACTGCATAACACAGGATCTGCAGACCATTTTTCATTTCTTTGCATAAACGTGGACAGTGCTTTCGAATAATATCGAATACAATTATCCCAAAGTAACCCGAGATCTGATGAGCGGGTTGTCAGTGAGTTTTCTTGTTTAATATGTTTAATTTCAACTTGGATCAGCCGGCCGTAAGCTAACCAAATCCGGCCATCCGACCCAACCGAGCTTGTAACGCGCCCTAGCAATGATTTTAGCGTCCCCAGAACTTGCCACGTTGACAAATTATCAGCTTTTCCTTCAATATCGCCAGCTTGCGAAAAATTTTGGTGCCAATGATCGTTTTCGCTGTTAGCTACGCCATTACCACCATCACAAACGTTGCTCGCCTCTACCGTTTTTGATATTTGATCAACCAGCAGCGACAAACATTCTGGATCCGACCACGAGCCTTTCAGTTCTATTAGACGTTCGTACGCAACAATTGCACTGTTAATATCACCAATATCAACCGAAATCAACAGTGAATTTTCCCACAATTTCCAATTGTCGTAATCGTATTTGATCGCTTCTCTCAGGACATTGGCGGCTGTGAAAAATAATTTTAAATGGGTATTTACTGCCTGCACTATGACCTCCGCTCGTCACGCTTACAAAACATTTTTGCCACAACATGCGGTGACATGCACCTCGCGGCAGGAATGGGCGGTCTACAGAGACCGGCCAAGAAAGTCTCGGTCTTTGGTCAATTTTTGGTCATCACCGAAAATAATTTAAATTTTTAAAATAAATTGTTTTTAATGCTTTTTTCGTATTTTTTCTATGTTTTTTACTTTTTTGTGTTTTCAAAGCTTTACTGTATTTTTTCAGAATATCTGTTCGTAATTATTGCGTAGCTATGAAATTTCATAATCTCACAGAAATATTTTGTTGTCAGCCATCACTTACTTCAACAATACAGTCATACGCTTATTGAATCTTCGACTTTTGGTCTCGGTTCCAAAATACCTAGATTCAAAAAAGCGAAACCGATGCCGGTACCAGCCAAATACCGAGGCTTGCCGAGAAAGACACTCCGATCCCTGGTGGAATACTAATCGATATTAATTTAAGCTTATACTGGAATGGGACATTTACCTAATATAGAATTTTAAATGTTGCGCGCCCTTCCTAATATTTAATTTGCGCAAATATAGAGTATTCGTTTACAATTGACTGCCATGTTTACGTTTTATCCTCGTCCCCAACCTCATCCCACCAACACCCCTATTTACCTTTCGTTTTATCACCATCATGACAATAACACGCCGCCAAATTCGCCCATGCCTCATAGCTATCGGGCTCCAGCGTCACATACCGATGAAACGCACGTGCCCCCGCCCGCCATTTACCAAGTTGCATTGCTACATATCCCGTATTAAACCATGACGATGGTTCACAGGGCATCAGGCGTGTGACATGCTCTAATGCACTTAATGCAGAATCGTACTGCTTTCTTGCAATACACAACAGTGCAATTCCGCGTTTTGCAGGCGCATAACGTTGTTTTGACAACGTCCACGCTTGTTCGTACGCTTCTAGAGAGTGCGATATATCACCAAGCAGCGTAAACAACCGCGGAGAAGGCGATAGCTCTAGTTGAGAGCGTATCAAAGACTCTGCCCGATCTAGATGGCCTAAAGCTTTGTACGCAGCAATCACGTCTTCCCACAGGTGTAGACGTTCAAAAATTGAAAGTGCTTCACGTGTACAACCTAAACATGTTCAAACTCTGTATGTTTATTCTGCTCTGCAAACCACATTGTAATAGTGACGAACAGATATAAAGGCACAGTAATCGCAATTGCATTAACTGTGCTTGAGTTTACTACTGCTGTCGCAATTCAACTTCCAACCAAGATTGCAGTAAGCCTGAGCAACTTGCGAATGCTTGCGTTCAAGTAACAAGCCATGGTCATCAGCATCGATTCTGAATCGCATTTCTGACTGCTCTTAATTCTGTTCGCGACCGAATTTCTGTATTAAACTATTACTATTCATGTCGTTGTTGTCAGATTGATGCCACAACGTTATATGAAAACATTATTTGCGCAGAAAATACGGCACAACCGCATTGTATCGATTTTGTTACGCATTTCAGGCCATCGAAAATAAAACAGAACAACTTCCAAATTCCTAATCCACAACTTAAAATTTTAATTTCCAGAAACCATACAAGTTTCTCCACGGTTTCCATACGGCTTAAATTCATTAATAACTAGAAAGCTCACCGAAAATCAACGTACCCAATTTTACTAAAACATCGCCCATTAGCTTATCTATTCGATATCTTGGTGTCAGCCGGATCGCGAACGTTTCCATAGAATATCTCTGAGCAGCGAACACGACTTGTTGCTCACAAAAAGCCTTACTCAAAGTTTCGAGCTGAGTCAAAGTTCGTTCAACTGTGCGTTTTGAGTCACATTCAAGCAAAGATCGCGAAAATAAAACAGCAGTTCGTGCCGGCCACGTACAGTTACCTGGCACCATACACTCTACAACTAATCCCACGTATGTTCTTAACTGTTCACTCAAAAGCTCATCTTTCGGTGCCGATTTCTGCATCAAATCAGCCAGCGCCAAAATCAAAGTTTGTCCCCAAGCAGTTATGCGCGGTCCATCATGTTGGTTTGTGTCTACTTCGTTTTCCAGTGTAACATTATTCAGCAACGTATCATCTTGATTGCGGACGTTTTCTAGTAATCGCATTGTACTTTCGCCCAGCGTTTTCATCAAATCCGTGCTTGCCAAATCTGAATTCAGCTTTGTCTCTTCAGCAGTCAACACAAGTTGGGCAACTTCTTTCAATTGGTACCTAGTCCGTTTGCCAAGAGCACCTGTAAGCTTAACATTTAGGCCAGCTAATTCACACGCAAACGACAAACTGTCAGACGCTTCTTCGATCATACCATATTGCATGTATGCTTGAGCACATTCAGTGTAAAACAACCCTTTAAGCGTGCCACCATTCTTGCCACTAAAAATAGCACCCAATTTATTAGTTCCCTGCAGAGCTACGCTACCAGGAGAACGTAACTCTGGCCACGTCCGGTACACACTTTTAATGCGGTCAATTACCTCAGCCTGAATTTGACCACTCCTGTTCGATATTAAACCAGTTTGAACCATTAATGTTCTTAGTGCCCACCAGTTAACAGTTGGATTGAAGACTGCCAATTCGGGAGACTCGCAGAATATTTTCCGAGCTAACCACAAATATTCCAGTCGGTATATTTCAGCGTCATGTAACGGAGTATCTTTATAGCCTTCTGTTCCAAAAACATCTAAGTCTGATAAAATGATTTTATACAGATCTGTATGTTTTCCAAACCAAGGTATTCTATGTTTACTGAGTTCAGGGCCAAGATAACATGATTGAACAGCTGTTGCAAGACATCCGGTCCCAAAACGAATCCATTCTGCGACATTTTCTGGCGCTATAGATATAGAATTTCGATAATTTTCCGTCGTTAGATCGTCAAGCCAGTTATGAATTGTCTTGCAGAAACTGCCGTTGTTTACGTCAGGCACGTTTTGCAGCAATAACACTTGTACATCTTCCATGTTTAGTACTGCAATGTGAACAACATAATATAGTACGCCCGTTTGTACGTTAATATACATGTGAAAAAACAGAATATACCTACATGCAATATTCAGGGTTTCTTTTTTCAAAATTCGGCGTGGGTGTTTTAGTGGTTTTTTTATTTCAGTGGGTTTTTAAATAAAATGGGTTTTTCAAATACGTTCGAAAAGACATATAATTACGTATGTATTATATATACATATATGCATCTACGTATAAGTTTACAAATACGTATACATATAAGAAATACGCATTGAAATGAGTCATAGCTGCTGTGCTAAGTGAAATAGGTAACTTTCCGATAGGGGAAGGTACAAAAATATTTTATTTGTCTCAGTTTGTATTCTTGATTTAAGTTTCAGCATTAGGTAAAATTGTTTTCTGTGAAAAACACTTGGAACACTTGGAAGACTAGAGAGGATTCTAGTGGTTTTGTTTGAATTTCGAGGGTTTTTTAAAGAAAGTGGGTGAAAACCCTATTTCACCCAAAAAACCCGCGTCTGCTACGTACCTCGTAATAGGTAAGGTTTTAAAACAGGCACGGAATTTTTGCTAGAATTACGGTACATATGCAGGTAAACTGCTCGTTTACGTAAAATAGTTGTAAGCCGAAGGTAAACTTACAATTTACTTTCTATCAAGCTCAGAAAGCGTTTTTTGAAGTTTTATCAACCGTTCCTTTTGTTGTTCTTCAATAAATTCTTGAAATTCTGCACGGTTAGCGTTCTGTTGTGCTAGCCACTCTTTATCTTCTTGTTGCTGAAAGTAAAAACCGTTAGTGCCGAGAAGGATGCAGGATATGCTGTAATATCAAAAAATGGACACATACCAATAGTTTTAATCTAGAAAAAGAAAATGAATCTGAAGCAGTTCGTAGGAACCGGAATTGCAGACCTTTTTACTAAGTAGCTGGAAAAGCACTGATACAAGCCATAGACATGGTTCAAAATCTAAGAGTATGGATACTGAGGTGAACGCTCTACCATCCACTGCGCAACCGAGCCCTCCTATCCAGCTAATTTTCTCGTCGACTGTATATCGATAGTATGCTGCCGGCTACCATAGATATAGTGGACTGCACAATATTGTATGTGCCCATAACAGGCCAGCATGTCTCGCATGGTTGCAGTAGTTTTGTCATTATAATTTTAAAAGCTGGAATGAGTCTCACATTCTTGCTTCATAGTAGATATCTGACCGTATTTTTCGTTTTAACTAAAACGCCACTTTGAAGCGTCTGTGAAAAGTTTGCGGACACACGATTCAAGGTGATTCTAATGCTGTACAACGGGAATTCTTGAACATATGTTGAGCCAATTCTTGAACATATGTTGAGCCATAGCAGGTGCATAGATATGATCAAGAATATAGAGAAGATGCAATATGGATATATAACTTTGACAATCGATATACAAACCAGGACTTCAGACCTTTTTACTAAGCAGCTGGAAACACAGGCCAACAGAGCCGGGATCGAACTTCAAACTTGCCCATCCTTAAGTAAACTCTCTGCCACTGCGACACGTAACCCGTAATCCGCCTTTCCTTACTGCTTTCTTGTGAACTGGATGTTGACGTGTACACTGCTGGCAAGCTACAATACCGTGCAATGCATAAAGTACAACATTTGCACTGAATGGCGAAGCATGTCTCACATTCCCCAATTTTCACAAAGGTCATCCCTTGGCCGTTCATATATTTCGGTGAAAGCAATTTACCACTGCGTTCACGGTTGAGTCGCTATGTCAGTCCAGGCAGGAACCGGGATTTCAGACCTTTTTACTAAGCAGCTGAAAAGCAAACCTACAGAGCTGGGACCGCACTTCAACCCTGCACCACGTAACCCTCCTGTCCACTATATGTCAACACGTATACTGCCGGCAAGCATACAATACAGTGCAATGCAGCGCATTGAACTTAATTTTGCAAGCATGTCGCTCATGCTTACAATGAACATTACTGCCAAATGCCACTGGTTAAACCCAACCGTAGTCACTCGATGGCTTTGCACTACATAACAGTTGCATTTAAACTGAATTGCGCAATCTTACACTACAAAATTGACAAAACGAAATGAACAAAACTTTATGAGATGTTACACTCACAGCGTAATCCACAAACCACGGGTGATTAAACATCCAGAATAAACCAATGGGAAAGGCGATATATACGGCCATACGCAACACTTCCAGCTTCCAGTTTCCCATATAACTTCCCGATTAAGCAATATTTTGCAATAACATCACAATGTTATACTGAATTACAAAACTAGCTAACTATTTACCTCAATGTTATTGGCCTGTAGTAAATCTAGCGACAAAAAACTTGAGACAAGTTTCACTAACTGAAAAGTTTTGATCACTAAACCCTCTAACTCCGCTTTTGGACATAAAATCCGCAGTATGTGTAGCGCCAATCGAAGTAGAGTCTCTAAAAACGTGTCACATTATGTTTCGTCAAACTCCTGTATACTGAGCAGTAATAGTTAATACCTTTTACCCTAAATATCCTATGTTCGATTTCTAACTTAAAATGTATTTCAATCCAAATCGTATATGCAAGTGGACCCATGTAAAATGCAGAAAAGCCGTCCCATTGTCCCGAGACAGGTATAGCCATGAGTGTGCACAATATATAATATACATATATTTGCCGGAGCCGGATCCAGAGGTGAGGCGAAATTAGGTAGTAAAATGATGAATAATTAGTTCACATTCGGCTACTGCAGCGAATTTTGTCCTGTTAACAGCAATCGTCGATATCTGAACAGAAGGCCAAACTTTTGCATCACAACTGCTGTTACGTCCGGGGATATGTTGCTGTTACGCCCGTGGTTATGCGTATGCAAATGAATTGAGCCTGCTATCGGTGGCTAGTTTAAGAATATCGTGAAGTTCATAGCGTTTGGACAGCTATTGTAATCATGATGTGATGCGAGTGACAATCGTCACCAGGTATATTGTGTTCGTTTATCATTTATAGTTGGCTGTTTGTTTCTTTGAATCCGTAGTTTCGGTCAGTTTCTCGAACAGTTTGTTGATGAAACTACTTGCACGTTAACAAAAACTGTTAATGTTAAAGCTAGTCATATTCAAGCTAATTTGGAATGTTTTCACTATGTATTGTTGCAAAGTTACTTTCCTTTCTTATGATTGGTTGTGATCCTAGTTTATGCCTCGATGATTTTTTCAAACCTTGTCATTTCAGGAAGGAACAGGGAATTGAGACTTTTTAAGCTGCTTGAAAAGCGGGTCTGCAGAGCAATGATCGAAGCGGCGGCCTTTGGATTCCCAGGAGAGTGTTCAACCACTGCGCCACGTAGCCCGCCTTTCCGTCTGCTTCTATCGTCGACTATATGTTGACCGTATGCTGCCGGCAATCATATTACACGTACATTGCATATATTGCATGTGCATCAGGACAAACATGTCTCACATGCTAACACTCTCGTCCAATCGAGTCGAGGAAACCAACTAAAGCGGATAGCTCCCAAATTTAACAAGTCGTGTTGTAATAAAAGATGTATGGAATTCGCTCCAAAAATGTAGTATCAGGGGGCTTCCGCTTGTCTCATCAAGTACTGCCGGGTTATTCAAACAGCAATAATACAAATTAAATTTGGACCAGCTTAAACTGATTGCTCTGAAAATTTAACTGTTTGTGAAAAATTTCGGAGAAGGGGTCAGCCACCCCCTCATTCCTCCATGTGACCACCGCTGCTGAAAATATATTTTTAAAATTGGGAATTACAGGCGTTTTATAATTTTAAGCTAGAACGGAAGTAGGCGATGCACGAGTTGGTATTCGACAGTATGACTGGAACTGTAAAATGTGTTGAGTTGTTGCCTAGTAAATGGTGGGAATTCATATATATATTCTATGCTTTTAACGCTTGGCTCCGATGTATGTGTCATATGATGGTGGGAACCTGATTTTTAAAGTTTGTATTTAGAGTTTGTTGTGTTTTATTTACTGAGAAGGATGTTGACATGATTGCTGAAAGCTAACTTCCAATGTCTGCGACTCTTTTTCAGACGCTTTAAAAGGCACTACGTATTCCGATCGAGATAGACTTATTGCGCATAAATAATCAGAACGTTCAGCACTTCAAACAAACAAACAAACAAACAAACAAACAAAAAGTTTATTGCGGAAATGATTATTTGAACAGGGAAAAATTTAAAGCATGATAAAGCTATGAAATAAAGGAAACTCAATTCCGTAACAAACAATAATCAGATGAAAAAGGGGGGTAAATTGTAATTTTCACCTATCTTAATCAAGGTTACGATCGAATTTAAGATACCTAGAGAAATCTACCCGTTTTAATGTATTGCGAAATGATTTATCATTCATAGCATGGATAAGAGGAACTGAATTAACATGTTGCGGCAAATCATTCCAAATAGGTTTAACACGATGGAAAAAGCTATTTTTAAGAGAATCCGTGAGACAATGATTGATGACAACTCGGGAATCATGACCTCTCGTGCGGTTCTCAGTAGTAGATACAACAAAATCATTACGATCTAAACCACAATCACCGTGATATATTTTTATAAATCAATACCATGTCCTGTATCAATCTACGTTGTTCTAAGGACTGAAGACCAAAATGCTGTAGTCTGGCCAGATAATTCATTGCTGGCAACTTGAATTTACCGACTAGGCGTCTAGTAAAAAACCGTTTAATTTTCTCGACCTGATCAATGTCTCTCAGCAAATAAGGAGACCATACGGGTGAATTATAATCAATAATAGGCAAAACATATGATTTATACACACATATAAGTTCGTTAATATTTAACACATTAAAGCATTTAAAAATCATGTTTATCAGACGAAAACATTTCTTAGAAACAGTAAAACAATGATTAGAAAACTTCAGATCATATGTAAACACTACACCAAGATCATCAAACCGATCAACATTTTCTAGTACAAAATCATTTATAGAGTAGGCGTGTAAGAAATTTCTAGAACCTATACTTAAAACTTTACACTTAGGCATTGAAATTTGTAGTTGCAATTTGTTGGCATAATTTGAAACTACTTCTAAAGCATGTTGTACGTAGCATTTCTTTCGACTCAATTGGGTTACTTTTACTTATGCTATCATATATCTTAACATCGTCTGCAAAAATTTTAAGCTTAACACCTAATATATGCGTATGTAAACGTGCGTGTATATATAATTATGAATATACATTTTAAATGCTATATGTTAATGTTCTAACGAACACGTGGATGGAGCTGCCAACAACTGCTTGTTTTGACAGTTTAGCGATAGTCAATGCTCAAAACACGAAGTTGCACAATAACTTAATTGACAATGGGTCTTCGTTCTTTGTTACCTCAATTGAAACAGGTATAAACAAACTGTATGTATTCAAGTTGGAAAGTCAAAGGAAATATAACTTTTATATTTCATATTTTTTTCTGATATATACGTATTATCATTGTGCAATCAAGTCTTTATTCAAGAACTAATTTACAGCGCGTAGATTGTAATCTATATATTTCAATTCAATAAACATACAAGTCTGATAAAAACGGTACCATGTGTTCAGAAAACTTATTCAATATGTATTGCATTGAAAGCGATGCTGAATTTTTACACTTAACTAAAAAATAAACTCTTGTGTAGTGTTATAAGAAAAATGATTTTGTGACAGACGTTTAATTTGTTCTTTTTCAAAGAATTGTAATAAAATCAACACAGCAGTGACCGAAGTTTCAGTGTACGCGAAGGTTGTAATGTGCTGTTAGTTATGGTTGTATCAATCGAAATTCCGGTGTGTATATATATATACCTGTTGTTTCGAAAATACTTTCTTGTTTTAGCTTCCAATAAACTGTAGTTCACGTTTCAATCCTGAGAGCCGTTTCTAAATGGGATTGACCGATGCTTGAAGTGTATTTTGTGCATTTAGAGCCTGAAACCGATTATGACGAGCTTGCAGACGTTAGCAAGACAAATGTCACTGTTTCGAGTACGAGAAATGGTGTCATAACCGCCCCGGCAATTTACAATTTGCCTGAATTGCTTGAACGAAACGAAATTCAGCTACGATTTTTGACGCCTCGAGATATTGATGAAGTTAAATGTGTTTGTCGGGAAATTTTTCCTATTGAGTAAGCCGATACACGCAAATATATTACGTATATATAAGCGGAATATGACATCCGGTTCCGGAATCCTGTGTAAACCTGCCGGATATTTGCGATGGTTGTTCCAAATATCCTAAAGCTGCTTTTAGCATGTAGAAATACTAGATATATTGAAGCGATTGCAATTTCGGGCAGGTCAAAAGTGGAAATGGAAACTCGTGTACGTACTGCAAACTATATGAAGATACCGTGATCATTAATTTCTTGTGATTTTCAAATTTTTATAACGACAACCGAGCGTGATAGGATTATTTTTCATGCTGGTCAATTAAGAATCGTATTTAAAAATTGGCTCCGGTTAGGCCGGGGCAAATAACGTGTTATGATATGAATTGCTGGCCAACTAGAGTTTTTCTTTAAAAACGTTTGTTAAACTCAGTGAATTTGCGGGAAACATAACCTCATGGCGTCCGCTCATCAGTGAAATCAGTGAAATCAGGGAAAACGGGAAAAAAATGGGCCGATCAGGGAAAAATGGTCTATTTGCAAAGTGTCAAAACGACACCAACTAACGCGTAGTTCGTCTATATACGTACCCTTTCGAAGTAACGTTTATTCTTTACAAAAGGGAGTCATATCTGATAACTGGCTATTGTTATTAGGACGAATCTGCAACACAATATAAATGCACTATAGATTTTTTGCGCACAAGCTTTTTTGCCCGTGATACGTTTTGGATTCGCCTTTTAATACTAGGTGGTCTTTCAAAGGACGTAGCAGGTGAAACAGTGCCGTTCGTTGGGTGGAAAACATAAAAGTAGCACATCGCGCCTTTGATACGTATATTACCTAGTCTTGTAAAATTTGTCGCAGAAATAGAATCTAACTACCAGTGAAAGCTTTGTGACTTTGCAGTCAGCGTGTTCGGACAAGTTTTTGCACGTAACTGTTATATATTGATACTGTTACATGTAAACAAGCTGTTCAATCAGAGAAAATGTTCTTGTTTCGACAAAAAATCTGTGGAACATGGAATTTTTATCAGGGAAATCAGGGAAAACCTGTGTTCTAAGGGTATCCGTATATATCTGATCAAAGATTTAATTTTTCTTGTTTGCCTGTTGTATGTTTTGAACTGGTATTGCAGATACCCCGACTATTGGTACGAAGATATTACGACCAATCCGCATTTGTTTACCGTTGCTGCGTGTTGCAGTACACAACACCGCATAGTTGGTCTTATTGTCGCAGAAGTCAAACGACTTAATCAGTGTAACGCTGAGGTTAGACAGAAAATTCGATTTAAATGTTTAAGTTGATATGTATTCTGTATTGAATTCATTTAACAAGCTTTGCTATAAAAACCAATGCGCAGCAATAAACTGAGTTATATCAGAAGCGAATTCAGAGCGAAATAGATACGTTTGAACTATGCAGTACAATATAACTCATTATAGCGAATCAGATATATTTTATTGGTCGCCGTACTAATAATTTTAATTATTTTTATCCTTTTGAAAAACGCTATATATTCAATTCATCAAAACCTTGAATGTTGACAATATAAGAGCATCGTATAAGTGATCATGGAATTTCTTGAACACTACAAGCTGTATATATTATCTGAACGATTGTCAGAAAAAAGATGTTGGTTCAGTTTCTTGTGAGTTCAATTTCAAATCTGTTTGAATGGATTTAAAACTTTATTTATTTAAATACTTTGTGTTGTTTTTCAGGAGCGTGATATTTTATCTAAGTCATTCCCTGCCAATACACCAGTTGCTTATATTCTCAGTCTTGGTGTGCTTAAGCCGTTTAGACAACGTGGCATAGGTATGAGATTTTTTCGTAAACTTTGTTTCTGACCGATTATTTTCAAAATGATGTTGCGTATTGTGAGACAGCGGAGACAAATTCGTATATCCATGTCTGAGCATGTAATTATGATGGCAATGGTATCACGGCACTGGCGAGTTAAAAGATACGACCTTTTTGTACTTTGTAGTCTTAGGTTACTATTTTAATCTGCGCGGTAAATGCTTGGGCATTTAAAAGTGTTATGACAAAATATATCGTGCAGTTATAGTATATTTTCATTTATCTCAGTGTTGTGTTTTTCAGCATCGTCTCTCTTGGACTATCTGGTCTCATATTTAACAAACGGCCATGGCACTGCAATTGGAATGGCAAAAGCGGTGTATTTGCATGTTCTAGCCACTAATTTTGATGCCATAACATTTTATGAAAAACGCCAATTTAAGTAAGTTATGTGCTGCGTGAAATAATTTGGTTTATTTGTGAATGGCGCTATAAAGTGTTTTAAATGTTCGCACTTTCGTGGTATATTTTACAAATTCCAAAAATCGCCGTTATTTACGGTCCGAAAATAACCAAAACCGCTCATCCCGAGCGAATAATTATTGTTGAAAGTGCATTGAAATCGTTTTATTTGTTGTACAGGAGGGTGCTACTGGATACTAAAAACCCCACAGCCGGTTACTTTTATATTCAGTTTCGGCATTCACTGCGTAATATTGTGATTCAAGTTATAAATCTTAATGTAATATGGACTGGTTATAGTCTTCAGCATTAAATATATTTTGCCGGAACCGAAAATCCGGTCACACTGTTGTTATATATGTATTTATAGACGCCATAAGTGCCACCGAGGATATTATCAAATCGATGGTACTTTGTACGACGGGTTTTCGTATGTGTTGTATATCAATGGTGGCGAACCTGCTTGGTCTTATTTATATCCTTTTTTGGCATTGGCTAAGTATACCTTCCATTGCTGCGTGTTTCTGTGAATTCAAATAAATGTTTTTCTTTGCGGCCATTAAGAATACAAGGTGTATGGTCTGGTCAGATTTACAAATCCCTCACTTTTAAAAGTTAAAAACTGTTCTATGCATTTATTTTTAGCTGTCATTTTTTAAATCCAATCCTGCGCCATAATTATTTGTTTAAAATTCAATTCGCATTAAATTGTATTATTTTATGAAGCTTTTGTTCAGTTTTACTCTAACACTGAAAACAGAGAGCGTCTAAAACTCCAAAACATACTGAATGTTAGCAGTAAAAATTTTACGTTTCATTTAAATCAACGTGTGTCCTTGTGCAAGTTTTTACAGCAAAAACACGCACGTGCAAGTTGCATGTGCAAGTTTGGTTACAAGGCAGCTTTGAAGTTTTTGCAGCTGCAAAACATTCACTGGAATTTATGCTACTTTATTTTTTTCGCACCTGTGAACACATTTGCAAGTTACTTGAATTTCTTGCTCGTGCAGTTTGATTGGTCAATCGTAATGTGCCTTTAAAAATACTTGCTACTTCAACTTCAAGTATTTCGTGCAAGTTGCAGCTGCGAGTTCTCACTGCAAAAACTTGCACGCGTCAATATGGCTTTAGTAAAACGACAGTTAAGGTAGATAAATAGATAACCTGACGAACAGTGCAAATGGAAAAGGGTTAATTCAATTTAGTTACAATATTCACAGATTAGTTGATTTTTTCAGTGACTGTAAACACGGTACAAAACTTGAATGTCTTAGTGTTTAGTTACCGAAGTAAAAATTAAGATACAGTTTACATCCTTATCTCGAATGTAATAATATCATTTTACGCAGTACTGCGCAATTGCCGCAACCGTTTGCGTGTCACCGTGCCGGTTCGGATTTTCGTTTGTACGACGCGCATTGCGTGTATCATTCGCTCAGCTATGCTCACGCCTTACGCGTTTGATGACGTCACGCCGTAGTCAAGTTGTCAATCGTGTGATGACGTCATCTGCTGCGTCAGCGACTACTACGTCATTGATTACGTCGTTGCTAAGTTATCGGTAACATACATGACGACGTAATGGGATGGTTATAGGAGTACTACGTATTGACGTCATTAACTGTAATCGTGTTATGTCATCAACTGCAATATGTCAATATAACAAGATAACAAGCATCATGCCATCAATCGTGTACTGATGTCATCCATTGCGTCATCGACTGCTACGTCATTGATTACCTCGTTATTGAGTTATCGATAACAGACATGGTGTCGTTGTGCAGCTAATAACATGTTCGTCAGGCAATGACGTCGTTGGATAATTATGCGAGTGTTGGTTGTGAAGTAAGCAGTAGGCTGTGAAGTGACATTAAACGTGTTATGACATCAGAAGCAAGTATAACGTCATTAACTACGTCGTCCACTTATCCGCAACAGTTATGACGTCATTCTGTGGTTAGTATGTAAATTGGTCAATGCCTTTATATGATATTTATGCGACTACTGTCGTCATTTGCAGCTTACTATTACTGCTTACATCTGTGTTTGCGATGTAAATGAAGTAATGTTAATTGTGCGGTTGCCTCTTTGCAAAACATCAATATTGTGTGATGACATCATCAGCATCGGTTTGGCACTTACAGTCTCGTTTATTACGTTATTATACGGCAATCGGTAGCGGCGGTGTCGTGATTCAAACCCATCAATATTGTGTGATAATGTCGTCATTAGTTGCGTTTGTCAATGCCAGCTCAATATTTACGTCGTTCTTAAGTTAGCGGTAACTCCTGACATATCCAGCAATGATTGCCAATTTCCTTTTCTTTCCTCTTTGTTTCGTTGACTAAGTGTTGTCGCCTCTCAGTGTCCAGGCTGCTGTTATGGTATATGGGAACATCGGTTATGTTTGTCGGACTGGACATTCATCGGTAGTGGTGATCCCGACAGTCAGAAGTTAGCCTTTCCGAAGCTACTTTAACGATTCGAGGACGTATAGCCTAGTTTGGTTAGGTGATATTTGTTTTTCGTTAGCTTTTGAGTAATTGGAAAATGTTTTTGAGTTGCATGATGATTAGAATTAGTAACGTTTTGTTCAAAATTGTATAACGAAACCTTAACTTTTTTATATTGGATTCGTAGCAGATTGCGAGGTCAGTTTTCAAAACAACAAATTTTGATATTATGAAATTCTTCTTTTTTTTCGCAGTTCATTCGCGTTTATATTTGGTTTTAAGAACTTTGGTTACGTCATTGTTGATTTATGATTTGAAAATACTATAGCTTCTGACGCTTCTGTCTTCAGATTTAGTGCTAGTCACAGGGTCGGGTTCTAGGCACTTGTTTAGCTAACATAAACCTGGTTGTAATTTGATGAATGGAAAGTTTCTCTTCCACAGTTGTTATGTATAGAGTAGCTTGCTTGCTATGCGCACAGTATGCTTTATAATCAGGGGGGCCACTGCAGCCTGGACCTTTCGCATATTCAAGATGCTTTAACCAGGATGGAAGCGGCCGTCCCTCAGGCCGCCAACACTAAGCGGTTTTCATACTGGATCGCCAAAAACGCAGTATCAAAGGTGCTTGATTTGAAATTTTAGTTCTAATAATGAGCTTCTTAGCGCTGGGAGTTTTTCTGTAGGGGGAATTGGGGGCTTGAGCAGATCACAATCCAGTTTAGGTTCTTTGAAATTGCGAATGTTTCATGGGATAGCAGCCTCCGTGATTGGAAATTATAAAGTGGCCATACCAAAACTCCTACATATGATTTTTGTTTGTCGCTCGGCAGTTTTTCGATGCTTCATTGTTGCAAGTTAGCTAGTATTTGTTGAATTAGTTTATGTTTGTGCGCTACAGTCGCTATGGAAGATAGCATTTTATTCAGTTGAATTTTAAATCGGATTTTCGTAGCTTCGATGTATCAATGTTAAATTGAAAATAATTTAATGTCGCTCTATGTTTCGTTGAACCGATGCATTATTTATTTATTTATTTATTTATTTATGTGTGTATTATACATTATATAGGTAGTAGGTACGTATAAAATAACATATATAGTTTAAGGTTCTTGCAGAATTTGTCTTTCAGCTTGAATTCCTGCCAAAACTTGGTTCGTGTTTGAGGACAGGCTTTAGAAAACGCAGTAACAGCATTTTGCGTCATTGTGAATCAGTTAAACTTAAGCTAATTTTGCGTTTGCATCTTGTTTAAGGTTGCAGTTTTTTTAAATACAAGCATATATGAGCTAAAGTGTTGTGTTTTATCATTTTTACTCTGCTTATACTGGTGCTCGAATAGCGGACTGTATTAATATATTTGTTTTGCTCCAACGTAAATGTGTCAAACTATGCGTGTCTGTGTCTGTTTTGTTTACCGAATTATTTATTTCAGAATTATGTATGAAAAATGTCGTTAGCATCATTTCATAGTGAATTTTGATGAGGAAGTAACGTGACATGCTGAATTATTTTAGAATTTCTCACAGAGCAAAAACTATAGCAAACTAATTAATTGTTGGTCATTTTCACATCATATTTTCGTATCGACATTTTTATTTTGAAGTTGTCAATTATGTAAATTTTTCATCCTTGAACTTTTTTACAAAAAATCAAAAACATTTGGAATTGACGTAGTTTATGCCGTTGTCTTGGAGAGTAAACTATGATCAGCTCAGGATAAACTATGTACGTGAGATTATACCCAATACGAAGTGTTCAGCAATGATACAGTTCGCTACTTACGCGTATACCCAGTACTAAACCTCCACAAAACATGAGAGCCCATGTGCTGTCGAACGTCACGCTCCTATAACCGAATGGCGATGGTAAAACCACTCCAACCCGAAACATATGGGGTTCGAAGTCTAGCTTGAATTGCAGTCCTGCACTAAAACGTTCCGTCCCGGATTTTTGCATGGTCCGTAGTATGAGGTCTGGCTCTAATAGCAAAATTGGCCTGCAGCTCTGGTTGAATTTCTGTCAGAAGTTCCGACAGTTTAGCTGGCGAAATTTTGAATAGTTTTACAAAATGTGGTACAATTTTGAGGAAAATTGTTTACAGGATTTTAGAAATAGTTACCCTTTCACCAAAGTTGTTTTCAATAGGACGAGCTTAAACGTAAGCCTGATCCTAATGCGTAATGCTAAGCGTCCCGCATATTCTGAGTCCAATGTCTCCCAGGCGGTACATTGTTACTCTTGACGTGGTTATTATTTTGAATGCCTAATTAAAATGCATTTTTTTGTTTTTTGAGCAGCATTAAAATGTTTAGTAAAAGTTAATGATCCAAATTTCTACGAGCGTAAAGGTTTTCATTTTTAATTAAAAATTCCCTTTTTTACCTAGAAATTACAAGTTTATTGATGAGAACTTAATAATACATTCTATAATAGCGTATATAGGTAGCAACCCGAATAAGAGAGGGACTGATGTATATTTTTCTTCTTCAAAGGTGCCCTCTGTTATTTGGTAACATACCAAAGTGGAACGGGATATCCGTTTTTGTTATAGAAATAGACGAAAATTACGTTGTCTAAGTGCAGTTGTTCGAAGTGAAGTGACGGTTACGAAATTCATCCAAAAAATTTCGGTGTATCTGCCATTTCTTCTCCAAAATATTTTAGAAAGCCGGTTAATGTTTGTGCGTCTCAATTGTGTTGGCAGCTCAATAAATCGAATCTGAAACTTTAAAGTTTATCCGGGACGTCAAAGTGTCTGTTTACACATTTGAGCGGTCTATGCGATTGTGTTTTGGTCTCGTCCACTAACGGGCTGTTATTAATAGGGACACGGGTTGTTACTGAGATTCAAAATGGGTACCCCCTACATTCGGTTCACTACATTGGTATATATAAATATTTCTGGAGTGCGGAGAGTTGTATTAAAGCCCAGCTTATAAAAAAATAGGCCAATGTTACTTTAAGTGGAGTAACAGTAGACTAAAGCATATTCCTAAGCCTAAGCGTTGCAAAAATGTGTTCCTAAGCTTAAGCCTATGAAGCCTAAGCAAAAAGATTTAGAATCTAAACCTACTGTTTTATAGACCCACCAGAAACCTTTACGCCCCTTAAAGTAACATGGGCCAGCAAAATTATGGGCTCAAAGCTGTCCTGCCTGTCCCAAGCCGACTTAACGAAAACACACGCTCGAAGCTACCCCAACCGACGCAGCGACAACACACGGTCGAAGCTGTCCTGGCGGTCCCGCCCGACCCAGCCAAAACACATGCTCGAGCTGTTCCGGCTGTCCCGGCAAACCCAACGAGAACATACGCTCGAAGCTGTCCCGGCCAACCCAACGAGAACACACGCTCGAAGATGTCCCAGCCGACCCAGCGAAACATATTTAGTATCGAAGCTGTCCCTCCGTCCCAGGACAAATATATGGGGAGGAGTGTTGACCTGTTGCTGTCCGGCGGGAAAACTGGACGCCCCTCAGAGTAACATTGGCCATTTTGCTGGTCGGGCGGGACCAACAGGACAGCTTCGAGTCTATGTTTTTGCAGGTCGGGCGGCACAGCCAGGACAGCTTCGAGCTTCTGTTTCGCTGGGTCGGGTGGACAGGTTTGAGCCTTTGTTCTTGCTGGGCCGGTAGGGACAGAGGTGACCGTTTCAACTCATGGTTTTCACTGGGTCGATTGTGACAGCCGGGACAACTTCGAGCGTGTGTTTTCGTTGGGTCGGTCGGGGCAGCCGGGACAACTTCGAACCTATGCTTTTGCTTGGTCGTCGGGAGAGCCGAGACAGTTTCGAGCCTATATTTATGTTGGGTCGGACAGGACAGCAGGGGCAGCTTCGTGACGGGGTAATAAAATCTTTTTGATCCAGTCGTCGTCCGCTTATTTTTGATATATTTTGCAAAATATAAATAACAGTGATCTATCATTCCTGTCTGCAATGAGAACAAAATATAGCGAAGGTAAGGAGTAAGCAGTGCGCAAGCGGATGTGAAAAAACCGGAGTCGGCACTGCAGTTCGTAAAACGTTAGTCAATAGTTAATACAACCTGCACAAACGAATGACGAAAGATTTTGGTGTTTGGAGAATATTTGTTTTGGCAATTAGTTAATAAATTAATTCACTAGAAATGCTGAACGAAAACATGGGCTTGAAGCTGTCCCAGCCGTTTCGATCCACCCATCAAAAACATACGTTTGAAGCTGTCCCAACTGATCCGGCAAAAGCATAGGGTCCAAGGACCATGTACTGAAGAGGGAGTTTCGAAAATCCAAAGATATCGCCCGGGAAATTAGTATTTTGGGAAATTTGAAGATTACCCGTGAAATTTGGATTTTGAACGCAGCCTTTTTCGCTCGGGAATTTGGAAAATTAGAATTTTGGGAAATTGGGATATTACCCGGGAAATTGGGATTTTGGGAAATTCGGATATTCGGGACATTGAGATATTTTACGAAATTTCGATTTTTGGAAAGTGGGTTTTTGGGAAATTGAGATATTATCATAGAAATTGGGATTTTTTCATAGCCTTTTTACCTCGGGATTTTGAGAAATTCGGATATTATCCGTGCAAATGGAGACTTTAGGAAAATAAAATTTTGGTAACCCCTCACATTACGGGTCGGGTGAAATTTTCCGTTTGTACTAATTTGACACATATCAAACGTAATTTTATTTTGCGTTGCTCATACAATTAAAATAATATGTTGAGTTTTTCCTTTGAAAAATTAGTCTACCCTCCGGAAACCAAATCTTGGCAACGCCTCTGGTTTGAATGCGCTATTTGTGTATTATCATTTTTAATGTTTAGCTGTTTGAAAATGTATATGATGCACAATATATACGTAAACTGCCTAGTGTGTAGGGGGTTGGAGGGGCACAAACCCTTTGAGAACACAATAAAAGACAACTTCCGGAGATAAAACATTCCTGTAGGTGGCTATGCCACACTTAAACCTATTTCAAACTAAAAACTAAAACTAAAAATAAAACCCTATATCAAAACCACACCTTAAGGGAGTTCCTGGCTCCACCTAGTCTCTCTTAGAACTTAAGTTAGGCTTAGGCGTTGCTACAAAGCGTAGAAAATGTTAAAATCGATGCTATGGCGGCTGTGTCCGCAATGTCAAACTTACCTGGGCCCTGCGTGGCCGTATAATGTGGCTGATTAATGTTGTATTCAGAGTTGGCTATATCTGCTAATAACGACATAGCTAGGCTATGTCAGCACCGCAATGGTGCTTGGTTATTGGGTGTTGTACCGGTTATTGTTGTTGTTGTTGTAGATGGAGTGTTGTACAGGATGTGTGGCTCTCGACCTCAACCGCATTGCGGACACCCAATTGTGGGTGTCGGCAAAAATGCAAATGAGGTCGAGATGCCGATTTGGGTAGCCAGGACCGGAATCAGTCTTGGTTTTGTTTCGCTACAACTCGGTTGTGTATTTTCTGGCTGGTGAACGGACTTTTACATTGTTTCTTAAGTTTTGGTTTTGCGTTGAAGGCGGAATTTTAATAAGTAAGGTCGAACGGAAGTAATTTAAGATTGTCACGGTGGCATAAGCATGTGAAGGAAACTACGGGATATTGGTTTAATCGGCGTTGCGCAAGGCGCGGTATCACCCAGTATAGAATACTGGTGGCATGTGTTAAAGGAAACTTGGGGTATTAAAGGAAACCTGGGAAAAAGTAGTCTAATAAATCTAACGGGGTTAGATTTATTATTCTACAACGGCTGGGCCAAATCTAACGGGGTTAGATTGGTCGGAAATTTGGTGTAACTCTAACGGGGTTAGAGTACACGGTTTAACGGGGTGTAATTCTAACGGGGTTAGAATTGCACGGATTCTGGAAAACGGCAAAAGTATTGGGTACGGTAAAGCCAGTGGCTGGATTAAATCAGATTCAGACGTCGGCTTTAAGGATTCCGGCTCGGGTTACCAGTTAAATTGCATAACCTGTGATTTGCTGGCCTTAATTTTGGGTATTTTGTGTCATACGGGTTGCGGGTTGGGATTTATAATAAACATTTACCGGCCGCGTTTTACTAAATCAGAGCGATACGCATACATCGAGGAAAGAACTATACAGGCGATACAGGATACAGGCTTAAGGCAAAATCACGAACTTCTCACAATTCCTTCCTCTACATAGACAACTCTTTAAATTACACGTTCTCCGCCGCAAAAAGCGGTTATCACATTTAAGCTGCAAAGACAAAGTCAAAAAATTTAGTTCAAACAATGAATTGCTTTGTGTGGCGGTTTGGGGGTCGACAGCCTCTTGAAAACGCAATAAAAGAAAATGTTTCTGTGTCAGTGTTCTATACATTGGGCTGGGTCCACGCTGTTTCGTCTGTCCCAAGTGATCTAGCAAAACTACGGGCTCGAAGCTGTCCCGGCTGTCCCGACCTTCCCTGCAGAAAAAACAGGTTTTAAGCTGTCCCGACTAACCCAGCAAAAACATTTCACTCCGGCTATATTGCTGTCCCGTGGGTAAATGGGACGCCCCTCAGAATAACATAGGCCGAGAATGGGAACCCTTGTGTTATATATAGGCCGAAGCTTGTAATCAGTGCTGTTTGAATATTACATTAACAGCAATAAGCTTATTGAATTTAAAGTTAATTTATAGGTCCTTCCAGATATATGATGCTTATTGTCTGTAACGTGACATGACTGCTAGTGTTTAGATTTTCGTTTTCAGATGTCTGCCTCAAAACAATTAGCTGACATTTACCACGGCTGCATTGTCTTCTTTATTGATAAAACGTATGGCGCGCAGTTAAATGCAGATGTTTGCATTAAAATAGGCAGAAACAATAAATCGAAACAATACTGTAACATTTCCAGATCTGAGATTGCAGAGTGTAGTGGATGCAAAAGTACGTCGTATGCGGCGTTTCATGTTGCCATAATTATCAGAGAAGCCATGGAAATTTCAGGTATGCAATGACTGCTTTGGCCAATGTGCCTTCGCAACCGACCCGTTTTCTCACAAGACTGCAATAAAATAGGATTAGATTTCAGACTTTTTTGCTTAGGCTTTAGGCTTAGGATTCATTTTTAAGCTTAGGTAGGCTGTAGAATATGCTTAATCTAGAGTTACGGCCCTAAAAAGTAAACATTGGATAGATTTGTCTGGTTCTAAAATTATCCTAAGAAAGGGACAAAATTTTTCATTAGACGCCTGAGCCTACTGTATATATTAATAGATGAACGTTTTAAAATCATTCATGCAAGTGAGGATGTTGGCGTTGTTGAAGAGCCGCTGATAACTGCCTGTGGTCGGATAATGCAAGAGCAACACAGCACAAGTGGGACGGATCCGGTTGTCATTGAGCTACGATTCTACAAAGTAAAAATATATATGGCTAATTTTAACTAATGTGCTGTTAACCTACAGATAATTTTTATATGAAGCTTAGGGGTTCTTGGCCTACGTTTTGTTTTCAAAGGGGCTACAATAGAGTTGTCTACCCTTAGGCTTTAATATTTATATGCCGTTGTGACCAGAAGTGTCCGTATCCTTAATATTAGTGTCCGTAAGCGGCTAGAGTCTCTTATCCCTAATTAGAGTCCGTAAATGTCAATTATTCCTAATTGTAGTGCATGAATGACTTGAGGACCAAATAGAGTTGAGTTCGAAACTTTAAAGTATACTTAAACTTTAAAAGTACATTCCTAAGTATAACCTTGTATTATCGTTCAAGCTTTTGATTCAAGACAAACGTTTAATTCAGCGGGTAGTTGCAGTACCAAATATATCTAACGAAGTGCGGCGGAGGGCGGGTTAAAAATAAATAACAGTCCGTAACTGAATAACAGGGGATACTTACTCTCTGAAGAAGTCAAATAAATATCAGTCCTAACTCTTATTCGGGCCCCTACAGTACAATATACATCAGTGTTCAGCAACCTTTTCTCGAGTCGTTCGTACCCACCACAACTGCCTGAATTCATATATTTGACGCGCTTCGCTCCCATTGCAATTGTCATGCTACCGTGTAGGACGCTTTAGGTAAATGATATCACAGCTAGCGACAAAACACTTTGCGATCAAATTGTAACATCTGCTCGTAAGTACTGTGGATACGCGTATAACGATGTGTTCAGCAACACTTGTCAAAACAGTCAGGGTCAACCAGCGTTCTATTGTTGTCAGCTGGTTCGTGCAGTGTACGACGAAGTCATTAAAAGTAATTTTTACAATTTTTTTAATATTTGCGTCAATGTTTTATAAACACAAACATTTTGATATCTCAAACGATTGATTTTTAACTTAAAGCTGATTTATTTAATTTGTGAGTTTAGTAAAATTCGTTAGAAGTGAATTTTACCATTTTTTAAATTTACGTTTTTATGCATAGCCTACGATCTTTGGTTCGGGATTAATGTTGTATATATGCGAACCCAATATTGTGTTATTTTTCTTTAAAATTTGAAAAAATTTGGGGTAAATATATATTTGTATGGCTGAATTGTATCGCTGAACAAGAAAAATTTTGAAACGTTTATGCATTATATCCGTGTATTGCGTTCGTCTTAATTTTGATCACTATCGGTTTCCCGTATTTTTACTGTCCGTCTGCACGTTGGATGAATCTTCAATTATATATATCATCCACTCCTGCATGCTATGGAAGCACAATTGCAAGCAAACGCTGGTATTTTTCAGAACAAGTGTTTCCAACGCGATGTTTAAAATTTGGAAACGTCAATAATGAAGTATCTTCGTATTGGCTGAAATATTTCAAAGATCGACATTATCCAGTGCCTTTGAACGAAACGGGAAGCCATCCTGATGATCTTATGCGGTCAAATGCCGTTGAATATAATTGTTCACGGGTAGTGGCTATTGAATAAGTAATGTCCGTGGTGTAACCGGAGTTGTCGTGTTTTCTCACGGGATATTCAAATATTCGGTGTTGCCCGTTATGGACGACGAACGATATTTATGCGGGACTACAATATAGAGTAAGCTTGCTTTAGAATATTTTATTTTTCGCTTAAGCTTATTAAACTTTTTATTACACATTACCGCGCACGCCGCCCGTGTTCCGGCGCGCACAGGCGCTCGGCTCAGTAAAGTATAGCGCAACCCTAATTTGTTTGCTCAGGCTTGGGCGTAGGCTTCGGTTCCCAAAAATTATATCAGTAAAATCGAAATACCTTATCCTCGTATTATTCATGAAAAAGGGGATCATTTTAAAGACAAAATTATATACCCGCGGGCAATGTATAAATACATGAGTCTTGTCAACATTTTGAACATTTAACTGTTCGCAATACAAACATAAATTGGTGCGATCTGTAAACTGCACCAGTGTATTGTTAATCAATAGACACCTATGTCTTAGCTTAAAGACAAGGTCTGGCATCTTGCCGTCAACACATTTGGCTTTAATCCATTCCTATGCTTTTAAATAGTTAATATCAACACCCAAATATTGTGTCCAAAAAGATCCCGGGAGATCATATCACTTTTATATTGGTGAGAGACCCATAAATCATAAACATATTTAGCCTTTACATTTTTAATGACAAGTTTATTTCCAATATCCAACAAAATTCGCTATCTCGTCGGACACCTGACTCCAGCACATATAACCGTATCTCTTTATAAACGATGGGGACATTCTTTACCATTGTCTCTTGTCGTGCCAAACGTTCTACTTGCAGACAAAAATGCGCAAAACATCTTTTCCAACTAAGTATTCTTTAAAGTTCAAGAAACGGATATATAGCATTAAACTACCTAGATTCGTATGCTGACATCAGGTAAGCCGACTCCTCCATTCTTTGCATTCAAAAGCAACCATTTCTGCTTAATCAAATTTACTTTAGATGGATAAAACAAAAATTTCCTAATTGATTTATAAATTTGTTTAATTAAGCCTTTTATGGGCTTATTAGCATATAACCAACGTAGTTCAATGAACACATATAATATGAATCGTTCCATAGAGATACCATGTGGTGATATCCTGTCAGAGAGTTTAGTTAATGATACAACTGTACTTGACCAATTTTCCTCCGAATCAAATCGAAATGCATTTGCCCAAAAACCATAAATTTATAATTTTTGTACGACATAGTGTTGAAAATCTGTACACTGCAAAAATGAGTCAAATTGACTTTTTCCGAAATAGGCTTTTCCTGACTACACAAACTGAGTCAAAACTCGACTCCGCCAGAGTCAAATTTGATTCACTGAATCGCTCAGTGAGTCGAATTTGACTCTGGTGGAGTCGCATTTGACTCAGTTTGTGTAGTCAGGAAAAGCTTATTTCGAAGTGAGTTAATTTGACTCACCATTTTTGCAGCGTAGGTACTGGTTAACTCGACACGAACCAAGCAGTAAGATTATAATTTTCCTTTCCTTAATGCGACTAGCAGATGCTTTTTATACCAGTCAAAATTTGAAAAATGCGTTTTATTTCTTCCCAATCAGTGATAGAAATACTAGTGTCGTCTGCGATTTTAATATTCGAGTGTTTATGCCACACAGTGGTATTCCGCGTAGCATATTTGTATGTGATTTAATATAAACCAATTTTGATCATGAAAATAACAGTCCGTTATTTCTATAACGGAAACGGATTTTTACCGGAAACGGATATCCGGTTAAACCCTCGTTCAACGATTATCCCTGTTGCACGACGCAAACGTATATAATTAAGTTTGATTATAAATCAAGACGTCTGGTACCAGTTCCACCCAAATTGCGATATATAAAATAATTTTCCCCTTTTCGGTAAATTTGTAATTCTAAAAACTAGTTTCAAAGAAAATTTATTGTCTCTTACCTAGGTGATAGATGTAATGTGCAATATCATCCGATATTTTCCTTATGGTTTTTGAAAGTTAAATAGTTTTTGTAACGTAAATCGGGCGACTAGCATCAATACACTGTAAAATTACACAATTGTATTCAACGCTGAATAACTAAGGGTGCAAAAAGGAATTTTGCGCCGGTATTCCCGCGGATAAAAAATATGTACCCACTTACACTTCTTCTGTATGATGTACACGCAAGTTTTTCCTCATAACGAAAACCATTTCGGTTTACCGACCAAAAATTGATTTTATTGCAAAATACCAAAAAATCATTTCCAATCCAGCAGTTTACGCCGCAACTCATTCTAGCCTAAAAACCAAAATGTAGTTTTAATCAAAACCAAACAAAACATTAATAAAATTTTACACAAACAAAATATTAACAATATTCCAAAACAATAAACGTAACAAAAACCGCATAACGAACGTATCAGTTTGCAAACCAGTTACAAATCTACAGCATCACAAATCAGCCCAACCTCAATCAGAATATCATTCGGTGAATGGCTGCCCCCTGACCCCCAACATTTTTCCCATATGGGATGGCTAAAAGCGCCGTATTTTGCTGCACCTGCAAATGGCGCAACACAGAACTAATGATCAGGGTACAACCGGTGGTGAAAAATACCGGAGCTGGAAGTCAACGAAACTTGCCAAAGCCGGAGGTGAGCCGAAATAATAAAAATGATGGTTAATTGGTTAATTCTTGCCAATATCTGCAATATGCTGTCAAGTTGTTTGCTTTTACGCTAATTTTCTGCGAAATTTCGGAAATTCTTTCGTGAAAATTGTGACAAATGTAAAAAGAAACGCGTCAAGCAAATAAATTTTGAAAAATAATGCAAAATTTTACAACCGAAACTGCCGAAATTTCCGGCAAAAATTCTACCTGAGCCGGATTTTCTGCCTTAGCGGAGGCAGACCCACGGTGGTACCCTGCTAATTATAGTAGCGGAGCTTAGTAAAATACGGCGCTTTTTTCCTCCCTCTGCAATAAGTAGTTTTGTACTACGAAGGTGTTCATTGTTAAAACTTTGCTTCATCTCCAACAACGCATCCGGCTCCGACAATTTTGTTGATATCCGGTTCCAGTTTTTCACCTCCGGTTTACACTCTGGTGTTTGCCAATATGATGTTTTAGCTTCAGTATACATTGTTTTTTCAAATGTTTATATTTTTTGACACGATTCCTAAATAGAATACATCCTGTCTTGCACATTTAAAAAACTGCGCAACGAATATATTCCCGAGTAAGCAATCAACTTTCTTTGCACACCTGACATAGTACCATTTCTGCTGCATAAAATGTTTCCACCCAGAGCACATCTGCGACCAAAACACGTTTCTCAGCAAAGTTTTTATTGTTCTGATTCTACTAAAACAGCATTGGGCCCAACTATGTTGAATCTTGACATTTTCCAACGCTAAAGTTTCTTTCGAAACGGAAACCATGAATTCGGATTTCTAAGCTCAAAGCATCCAGTTCCGCCGGGAGGCAATAATCCTGCTACAATACGGGCTGACGGGGATTTAAGCGGGTCGTGACCACCTGAAACCAGAAATCATGAACTGTCACGGTGGGAATTACGACCCATGTTGACTATTAGGACCTGCCCACTAAGCCTAAAACTAACTTTTCGTACACATATATATTTAGCTGATAAATTCGTAAACACAGGAAAACCTTACTAGTCTCGCAGTGGACCAGGTCTCTTTTATAATTTAACATGAGCCGAAACTACAGTCACGGGCAGAATATACGCAACATAAATTTAGTTGAAAACACGATTATTATATTAAATTCGATCGCTTACGTGATTGTATTATAAGATAGCAAACAAAGACTGCTAACAAAATCACCATTTTTGTAGACGTTCTAGTATATTATAAGACCCATACTCTAACTATAATACCTCTGCGCTATACACCATTCAATTTACTCAGTCAAGAAACTTTAACCCCTGCAAAAGCTTACCAGAAAGTGTTGCATCGCGAACAAAATTCATACTCGTTTCGAACGTAATTCTCTGCAACGGGGACGGGGTTGAAGGCATAGAATGACGGTTAAAGGATTTATATTTGCCCGATTGTGTCATATAATCAGCAATTAGTGACAGATGCCGATAGTCAACTTTAATGCCGTATGCTTCGAAAACCGCTCTGATTTCCTATAAATAATTTTTCGTCTAACTATGTAATTCTATATGTAATTGACCAAATTATTTCTACAACTCGCCTACTTAACTTAGCAATATTAGTGGCAAAATGTTGATAATAAAGGTTAACATTTCGTACTGCTGGAAAATGGATTTGATATCCTATAAAACAAATTCGTCAAAGTCAGTCTTTGCACATGTGTCTGCTGAGTCATAATTACTTTCAACCTTTTTGTGTGGTTTGCGAAGATGTGGTCACAGGCTACATAGTTTCTAATATAATATTACGTATCAGTCATAATATTCTATAAGTTAACATATATTCTGAAACTACACAACACATATTTAAAAACAAAGGTTTACATTCAGAAAATATCACCGCACAAGACTTGAATCTACAAAAATTAAGTCCACTTGTTATTTATTGATCAACACAAATTCAAAGCTTGTTCCACTAATGCATTTGTAATGTTCTCGTTTAATCCTAACGAACTAAGCCTGACCTAAAACATAAAAAAATTAAATTATTTCATTCGAACCATAGTACCACACTCTGTTCATACATACCTCAATAATACTTTTGGCAGCCGCTTCAATCCCGTAGGTACTGGCCATCACACGAATATCGTTGCAACGAATCCGATTTAAATCTAACAGATTATCGTACTTGTAGATTTCCTGGAAACAAGTATGCACTTTCGCAACGTGTCTTGAGTTTCCCAAGCCAGGGAGGAGATTGCACCCATTTGCGAGCTCCTTCAGCCCCAACGCCCCAATTGACCTCATCTAGTATTTAACCCCTACCCCTCAAACAAAAAATATTCACAACCCAAATGATTTATATACGTATGGTGGGACTGTCAGCTTTGTTTCGTATAGATATACATAATAAAACGCAAACCATTTTTTAATAATACACACAAAATATCAGGCATATAAATCAATATTATTTGTTTCTGTTCCGGAAATTGAAGTTTCCACTGACAAAAACACCATTAACTTGCGAGCGTTAACGTTACTGTTCAGGTTTGTGACCAAAGAATATACTCCATTTCGACACTTTTCTCGCAAAGCTACAGTGCTGCGTGGTTCATTACCTGAAAATTGATTCCTTGTGTTTGAAGACTCTTCACATCATTGGTTACATTCATCACGGCCTTTTCGACGTTTGGCACAGATTGGATTGTTGCATGGCTAATCGTTTCGCTAATCAACGCGTTGAAATCCATTTGACATCGAGACAACGGTAGCTGAAAGTATCTTTGAACTAAAATAGTAACTATATTAATAAAGTTGGAGCGCTCATGTTACATAATTTCGGCATCGTTCAGGCGAACCGTGCATATTTTATATTAACGATGGAATTTAAGCAAATCCACAGCGACAGGCAAAATTAGGATGTATTAACTGTTGGTGCTGCAAATATCCTAATAACAGTGACTTTAATCTCACTAATAATCAAAGTTTAAATAATTCTAGTAATAAATTAACTTGTGTATTACATAACGATAACTATTTCATAGTGCACGGCATCAAAATTATACCCTATATTTTCTTTGAGAACAAGAAACTTCACAAACATTACAGTATTCTGTAATTGCTTTTTTCAACAAAAAACAAGATCATAACATACCTCAAATTCAAATTTACACCATCGATCTTTCTTTGTATCATACTCGTATCGCTTCAACACTTGTTTACCAATGAACACTTGCTGAAAAGAACGGTAAAAATGATGACAAAATACTTGAAATTTTTTGACAGTATTTATATGATTAATGAAAAATTTTGGTCTTTATCTATGGAAAAGCAACGCTTGAAAACCAGTTAAATTATAGGCAAAGCAACTAATATTAAATAATTTTCATTCTCATAACCACTAAAGACCAACCAAAACTCGGCACATGTCCCATAAAACTTCTATCCAGCCCCATTGGTAATAACAAGAGCGCATGCTACAAGAGTGTGCAACTATTTGGGTTTCGCATGGCACAAAACGTACCACCGGGCGTTGCATTTTTGGCCGGCCCCCCTGTCTAGAGGGGTCGCTGTCACATGCAATAACCATAAAATATTCGCACAGGTTGTTCCTTTCTTAAGAAGAGATGTGTAGGCCAAAAACGCAACGCGTGCCGGCTACATTCTTTTCTACACAGAATGTACCCACTTTTTACTCTCGTTAGTGTGCATCATTCATTCTTGGTAATAATAAATACCGAAATAATTATTTAACAATTTATGAAAACCAATATAGTTAATGCTAATATTCACAACGGCTAAAATCACGGACAAAGTTAAGTGCAATAGCGATTGGTTGCGATCGTTCATTTTTTTCAACGGTGAACGCGATTTCAACCGCACTCGGTCACTTTGATTATAACCACGACAGCAACCGCGATTACTTGTTTTAAATTTTTGGTTTGCAAACACGGTTACAACCGTGACCGAAATTACGCTCTAAACGCGAAAGGTTGCAAGCAAACAAAATTCATCCGCGATTATTAAACCACGACCGCAGTCGCAACCACGGTTACTTGCACGTAATTTTGTGCTCGACGGTACTAGAGCACTCACCTGAATTCGTTTATCATCCCAAGTATTACTCAATCTAGGATCAGATGAATTTGAAAACGATACACTTTCCACATCAGAAGCTTGATCACTAAAATCTTGACTCAAATCACCAGCTCCGCCTTCCCCAAGCCCTTCGCCCATCTCGTCATCGGAATCTGAAACAAAGCAAAAATATCCAAAAACTTTAATTTTCTGGAAAATGAGAAAACGCAGTATTCATTCTATAGCCGAGAGACAGTATCAAATAATAGCAAAAACGAAACCAAAACATAAAATAAAAACACTGCTTATCACCGGACATAAAAAATATTAAAAAACTGCTTGTGCAAAAAAGAAGTTACGTGTATATTCTTACATACACTAAACCAAAAGTTTGAGGCAATTTAAATGATAAAACGGTTTCATAATTTCAATCCATCTTTACTATCTTTCCTACCAGGTTTGTTCGCACCAACGTCATCCTGTTCCTGCTCTTCACCCATGTACTCGTTTGTGTCTTGGTGTCTTTCTAATGTTCGTGTATCTGCCGCATCCAAATCGCCACCACCGCCTTCCTAAACAAACCATAAAGTCGGTGTAAAATCATTCTAAACTGTTCACAGCAGAATAATTCAGCTTAATTCTAAAATAAATGTGAAAATCAATTATTTAAAACCTTGTGATGAGGGCACAGCCGGAAACGGCCCCATTATTTTAGTTTGCTGAATGAACCTGTATAAAAGTAACAAGTGCAGCAATTTTAACAAAATAACAAAAAATTGTTAATTTATTAGGAATTAAAATTTTACATCATCCGATTCGACAATTTTGTCAACTGCCTGGTTCGTTTCAGCCGGGAATATTCCAGAATCAATTGCAATGTCTTCTTTCTTTTGAGCATGTTCTTTCGATCGAACAGATACTATTCTGAAATTTTAAAGTTCTACAAACTATAAATTATAGTTTTTATTTAAATCATAAATAATTCATTTGGATCGTTGAGTTAAACTAAGAACCCACACAATAAACGATGTTTGTTTCATTGGGCTCTCAGGGGGTTGCCGCGAATACGATTCCCCGCATGTTCAAGGATCCCTAAATAGGATGAGGGCTGTCACCCCAAACCCCAAGCCACACTAAACAACTTATCGAACACTTCAGTTTTAGTTAAAATTACTTTGATACAAAAAAAATTTGGGGTCTAGTTCGGTTACCGTTTAGTGCGTGGGGCGTTGGGTCTGCAGTTCCCATAATTTCACTACAATGCAATAGTGCAACTAACAACAAAATGAAAACAACACTTAATGTGCAGTGCTTAACACTTACGTCGATGTTAGAATTTCTATTTGTCGCTTTTGAATCTGAGCATCCAGTTTCCGAATCAAAACACGTTCGATATGTTTCAAAACTTGCGTATTTGTGATTATTTTTGACGCGTGAGGCGGTCTCTTTGATGGCTTTAACAGTTCAATCAGCACTCGATAACTTCGTGTTGAGCGTCTGAAATTAAAATTAAATTTATTTGATAAAGTAAAGATGTAAAAATACGTAAGTATTCAAAAATATTCTCTAGCAGATTGATATCACTAAAATAAAAATAAGCAACATTGGCTAAAACTTCGCAACAAAGTCAAGCTGAAATTGTTTCGATAAAGTATATTCTACTGCGTTACAAATATTAAGTCTAGGGCTCTAAGGCAGGCGGTTAACTCTAAATTTTAAAAAATTGCCACACTTCTTTGGTTCAAATTTTTTCAAATCTTACATTTTTTCAATTGTTTTCGTTTCTTGAACGGTTACACTTGAAATAAGCTAAAACATATCGCAAAAAATAATCCAAAAAATCAGGCCACACGTCTGAGTTTTACTACTGTTAACAAGTTGAGGCTCAATAGTAAAACTAGCGAGAAATACGTGCGTAATACCAAGCGCGTATGATGAAAAGCGATGAAACATCACGTTGTCCTCAAAGAGTGGTTACCTTTTTCTAGCGTTCGCTACTGGAGGGTGGGGGACCTACTTACCAAAAGCCATGCCTTACTTAAGATTCCCCCCTCGGTTCAGTCCCCAAAGTCTGATTTCACCTCCGGTTAATTATTTTATGTTCCCAACATTTTTGGGAAAATCATTATTACTATGAATTAAACACACTGTGTTTGCGTGAATTACCAAATTATCTCAAATACATTTATAATTTAAAAAGCAATAATGTTTCGCTACATAAAAAATACAAATTCTGTTCAGATTAACAAATTAAAATACCATTCAAAGCCTCCAAAATTTTGTAGCTTCCGGCAAAATACACAGCCCAAAACACTTACATCAGTCAGCAAAACTCGATCTAAGCGTTGTGCAAGTCGGCTTGCAGCATTCAGCTCTATATGAGGTTTAAAAGGGATGGATGTCGTTGGCAATGTACAATTGCCGGACATTACAATTTCACGCAGTCTCGGGATACCCAGTGTTACGTTCATTTCGCCACGACCAGCAAAATGAAACGTATTTAGTGTCATTTGGGTTGATGGTTCTCCAACAGACTGAAACAAACAAGAAGAATATGTCTGTAAGGGTGGTGCTATACTTTTTAAAAATTTTAATGCCAGCCGTTGCCACCATTACGAAAAAATCTTTACTCAAGATCCCAAGGTATGTGTTCTCCCAAAGCTAAACTAGGATTTGCACTTGCAAGTTTTGCATAAAGGTTTCAATGAAAACTACTTACAGTTGCATGCCTGTGTTCTCAGTTCTCACTACAAAAACTTGCAAGTTTTAAGAAGGTTTTTTGACTCAGATACCTGGGCAGCAAGAAGACCAACAGCTTCGCCAGGCTCTGCAAGCGACCGAATCAGTTTTGCAAATAACATTTCTTTGAACGCCGTTACTTTAATTGTACATGGGTTACCTTTATCATCTGAAAAAATATATAAAAATACCTTACGACAACAACGAGACGAGCAATAGATATAACCTTCACGATAAACACAATATCATGCCAGCTTGCCAGATGAAGGATATCGGTTAATTAAAACATACCGACTTCAGCTCACAATATTCTGAATTAACAGTACTGATACACAACCCACACCACCATCCAGTTATCGAATTCCTTGGCGGACAGTGATCAAAGGCGCAGTAACAATAGATCTGGAGAAGGGTGAAAATGTATTGTTTATGACTAAATCGCAATATCTCGCAAACACTTTTGTTCGAAACGACGAATAGGAATTTTAAGAATCAAACACAGTTAATACCAAAACATTTGCTGGAACAAAGTAATAAATCATAGCAAGTGATATACAAAAACAGTAAACTTAAGTTTAAATAATAAACCAAAATAGAAGATATACAAAGTCTCACCTTTCAAAAATCCATTGATTGTATTTTGAGCCGCAAATTGTTGAATGATATCTTGTGTTGCTTCTGGCAATGATCCAAACACAATATCAGGTCGAAATTGTGACAATACCGTATCAGGCGTACGAAAATAGTATCTACAGTTAAGAACAACTCAATACATTATAAACATAAAAATAATGACTCAAAAATAAGACATACGGAAATCATTACCGTACCATAATCGCGCTATTATAAACACCAACTGCACGATAATGCGTATATCTTGAACACTGCATACTTTTCACGGTCACTTTTTGGCAATTTGTACCATTCCATTTGCAATTCTCTTGGACTTTTGCCAACCGATTCTGTCTGTCGAGTGAATGATGTGAAGCCATCGCTGTGTAGGTTTGTTTCATTCAATTTTGATCGCCATTTCTCAATCTAAATGAAATTTGAAACAGCACAGGCTTAACAAATAATCAAAATTTTAATTAGTTACTTACTTTTGCACAGGAAAATGCGTACATCGATTCTTCAGAAATAAAAAATCGATATTTGTAAAAACCAAGACAACTTCAAATTTATATCTCAAAACTGGTCAATCCATAATATCATCCAACCGAAAACCGATATTGGACCAACCTTGTGTAATTGTCTTTTAAGCGCTTTTTGATTTCGTCGCGATAAATCTTGAGACGCATTACGTAAGCGCTCAATCTCACTCGCACGATGTGTAACTGCAAAATTCGATACAAAAAACGGCAGCTGCGAAGTGTTCAAGTACGACACTTTACACACGTCCAACGAATCTTCACCATAGTTGAACTAAAATAAACAAACAAACAAACAAACAAACAAGCAGTATTAAACAAACAAACAACAACAACAATAATAATAATAATGCTAAAAGCAACAACAGTAATAGTAAAACCAACAACAGGATCGATGAACATACATTTTGCACGAAATCTTTGCAACTTAATATAGCTTCTTTGCAATTATCGCTTGTCAATATTGTATACTATAATCAAGGCGGTGCTATATTTAGAACCGTAATACATTTGCCACATGACATGCACTCCTCGAAATTGCAAAAATTATTTCTTGCTGCAGTTTATTTCGCACCTGTTCCACACTTATTGCACTAATTGGTTCGCACCACTTACACATACATTGAGAAAATTTAAACCATCAGTCTTTGCACTTAATTTGCAATATACTTTCCTTGTTTCAAAACATACAAAAAACAGCTGGAACACTGCCCAACCAAATTACGTATCATGTGCGTTGCACAAGTTTTTGTCACCCTGCCTCCAGCCAGAAACTACTAACCTGTATAACAGTGGAATCAGAATCGCGCACAGTAAGATCATAACCAACAACGATGGCTTCTAAATGTTTAATCACCGAGCGCTGCAAATATCCGCTGGAGCTTGTCTTCACCGCTGTATCAATTAAACCCTAAAATAATGACTTGCATATTATGATATAAAATCCAAAAATTGACTGAGCTTCAGAAGATTTGTGATTTTTGACCCACATCAAGTCAAAACTACAAAACATAAATATAACTTCGACTTAAGTAAATATTCTGCATCCCACGTGATACTAGCACTAGTATTCTCAACCGTGCGAAGCGCTCAAAACCAGCAGTAGGTAAGTTTAAGCTTTTGAACCAGGACAATAGACATTCAAATTTTGATCATTTTCTTCGTAACAGTATCTCTAGAAATAAGTGGAAATACGTCGCCAGTTTGTATTTACTAGATTGACTTCTATGCAACTTTTGTAACCTACAGTTGTTTTAGTACGCTTGTTTGAAAACCTGTTACTTACTGACAATAGGTACTCTACACAGTTGAGAATACGGCTGCTAAAACAGCAAAACACCTCACTAACCTCTCTGCCTGCCATGCAGTGAAAAAAGTACTCTTGAGGTTGAATACCAGTTAAAAATCGACCATCAATAAATCCACCGGCACGCGGAGAACAGTCGTAAGGCACGAACGACGGCACAGTCCGGCCAGCGGTGTTCAACGGTGGTCGAGCACCTTCAAGCTCAATTTGCCCAAGTGCGCATGAAATTTGCATTGCATTTACCTAAATCATAAAAACTATTAATGAAAAGATAAAACACTAACAATCTGACGTGCGATAAAGAAATATCAAAAATTCTACGTCGAAAACTAACCGCTGATCCTTTCGCCCCAGATTCAATCATCAATTGAAGACCGTTATCGGGAAACTTTTTTATCAGGCCAACAGGCAGACAAACTCTTAAAATACACACAATTCGTCAAACATATCATAAAAATAATAAATGACACGAAAGTTTAACTAACATAAACAAGATGTTCCGTCTCTTTCCAGTTTTGAGATCCCCGCTCAACGTGCAGATGTATACATTCAGTTCATTCAATTACTTCATTCCCACAGTCATCAACTTCAGCTGTATAATTATAGCATTTGGTTGAGTTTCCGCTTTCTAAATCGACCTCGCAAAACAAGTACGAAAAAATATATCATTATTTATCATTCCGGGTTCTTTTCCGGTTTTTTTTTGTACTTACTCATTAATTTCATTAGTAATCTGATCAGTTTTTAGTTTCATTGCAAAATCCATTTCACGGATAAACAATTTATCTTTCGTATACGCGTCGAATAGTGCATCTTGATAGCTCATAGCATTAGCATCTTTGTTCAGACCAAGAAGACCTGACATATAAATAAAATGTACACTATGTACATGAAAACGTGTGTAATAATAAGCCTATTTTGAGCAATTAGCAACCATACGCAAAAATTGTGAAATTTCTTAGATTAATTTATTTCGAAAATTCTGCCACTCAGCTTCTGCCAAATAAAGGTAGCCTTAATATAGATTAAACAAAAAAATGCACCTTCTACAACTTCTTGCCCAGCATTGGCATGTTTCTTGATAATTCGTTTACGTTTTCTATCTGCCTAAAATACAGAAAACCAACATTTTGAGGCATTTTTTTACAACATTTCACAATTGAGCGGAGCGAAACTCCGAGCGAACCTCGGTGTTTCGCGAAGCGTTTTATGTTTTGTACTCTGTGGTGGAAAGGTGGATGCCCGACCGTACGTCTGTCCCTTTCGAAAAGAATATCAGGAACGGCTGAGCCGATTTTGATAAACTTTTTTGTTTGAAAGCTAATTATCCTGGGGTGTTAACCTCGCATTGGGGTTTTAAAATTTTAAGCCGTATATTAGCTACAGGCTCATTTGCATATTTAGTTACGCCTAAATCAGGACTTTTTCACCAATTATTACAGTTACAGGCAATTTAATTTCAGGGTTTTTGGATGAAAGGAATCAGAATAGACTGTTTACAAACCTGTTATTTCTCAAATTGTAAGGGCTACTGAAGGGTTTGAGTTCGAGGAATCTGAATAAATGGTTTACAAACCTCCAAAAGCGATAAGCGAATATTTAGCTAATAACCAATTTGCATATTACCTTAATTACGTGTGTTCGAACTTCGCACAATAAATGTAGTCCCACTACGACTGGTTATAGCACTTATCACTAATAACTGAGACTATTTACCTTGCGAGTCAATACAATATCTTCGACACCTAGCGTAAACCCGTGCATTTGTAGGAACGTCGTGAAGAGACGTCCAAAACAACTGAGCAGTTTGCAAGAAACAACAGGACCGTATAGCTGAAAAAATTTATTTAACAATAAAAACTGTAATAAAAAATAAATTAAACTATTAATACAAAGTTCACAAGATAAAACAATGATCTCGATATAACTCAGAAGTAGAACGCTGTAAAAAGTGTAAATTCAAAATGTTGATTCCAAGACAGTACCCAAAGTAGACCTACCCTAAACAATATTTTTGGGCCAGCTCGTAGATTATGCTAAATTCCAAAATAAATTCTGTAATTTCTTCGACCGTCCTAACCCAGATCATTTTGAAAATCCATTCTTAGTGAAAAGTATACCAATATTTTACTACTACAAAAATATTCGATCACTTTTTACAAGACTACATTGTTAGTTCAAATTTCAGGAACGTTCTTCAGACCAAGAACTTTCTAACACTCTTATATCGCTTTTGTTGCAAATCACAATCACCTCATAGCATGCGTGAACCAAACTATACGCTCTAGGGCCATACTGAGCTTTATCAAGAACACCGCACAACAGCTGTCCAGCACGTATTATGACTATGCTTTCGCTCATTTCGACATCTGGCAACGGATTCAAATCGACCCGCCAATTCTAAAAATACTTGTAATTTCATAAAAACTTTCATAAATTGATCAGATAATATTGCAGCGGTTAAAAAACTTTAGAAACCAATTTAATTTATTAAATTCCAATTTTTATTAATTCTATGAAGCAATGAAAATAAGGCTATTAGTACATAGTATGGTACGCAGACTATATTTTGAGTAAAGTGGCGATGAAAATTTTAGATTCTTGTTTCGCCTGCAGTTAAACCACTGCGATTGCTTTAGGCGGTGCAAATTCGATACACGATGCTTCGAAACTCAACCGGTCTGCCGCCACAGCTGCCACCAGACAGAGCCACACAATTCTGTTTGAAACGCGTCGCGTTTAAACGTACGTAACGATGAACGACCATTCGGTGTTTCAACGTCTTGAAGCATGTCCAAATGTTCCCCCAAAATCAAACTTACTGCAACAGACGTTTTCGCTGTCCCGGTCAAATTGAGAGGAACACAATTCGGTGGAATAATGTTCAATATCAACGACGATACAACCTGATATAAATAATTCAATATATCTATGAATAATACACAAAATTTTATTTGCAGTTACAAAAATATTTATGTACATGTAATTTGAACTGTATGCAGACAAATGTACAACTCAAACCATAATTGACCGAGTGCATGACAACACACGGAATTGGCACGAGTTTTTCGTGACAGCCGAGTGCTAACCATAGATCAAAATGTAATAATAGAGTTCAACAGGTCTAATCATAGCTGCGCTGCGTTAAGCAAACTATTAACCAAAGTACGCCGCCTATAACCCAAGGAATTGCACAAAAGCACTTACTTAAACAATAATGACAACAGAACCACAAACCTGCTTTCCACTCCACATAGGAACGGGCTTCCAAATTGCCGGAGGTAACAGCCGTAACCGATCAGGCTTCGAACCAAGCGACGAGAACACAAGCTGTTGATAATCGTCCCTGAAAACAAGCAGCTAGACAATATAGTCAGTGTACATTAGTGTATTAACGGTTGTCGAATTTGAAATGAAATCCGAACTTCTGATGTTAGGTGCCATGATCTCTCGCCTTTACCCTAATACCTACACAGGCCTTACCTTGCAAACCACACGTCTCGTTTGGTTAACAACACCCCAGCGATAATATGATCTTGAATCAACCCTGAAATCGGGGTTCCATCCTTCGGCACCAAATATTGATGGCGTGCGCCAACAATATTTGCCGCTTCACTGCGTGCAATTTCATTTTGCGGGAAATGTGCGTTCATTTCATCACCATCAAAATCTGCGTTATACGTTTTGCATGAAGCATAGTTTAATCTCATTGTACGTTCATCTCGCAGGACACGACATCTATGCGCCATGATCGAAGGTTTATGTAGTGTTGGTTGACGATTAAGCAAGCAAATATCACCATTGTTTATATAACGCATAACCTATAACAAGCAATAGGAAACTATTAAAATTAAGCCAAAATTATATTTCTGCTATTAATTTCTTCACTAGGCAAGTATTATCATTGTGCAACCAGATGTCCGGTTCCGGCTTAATATACGGGAAAAATTTGACATCCGGCTGCGGTTCCTAAATCCACTGGAATCCTAAAGGACATCGGATATCTACAGTAATATAATATTTAAATTTTACAATAAATCTCGACTTTTGGCGTGTTTCAGTTTCAACATGTTTCTGTAATATCAAACCTTGGATTGTAAAATGCAATGACTTAGGTCCGAAATTTACTACCCGGTCCAGTTCATGTATCCGGTATTTTAACATCCGGTCCGCACCCTGTGTGTTAGTTAATACACAGATATTTCAGAAGTAGGTACGCTGTGCCGACCTTACAATTCATCTTCATTTCTGCCGAAAAAATGAATGGTAAGAAAACCGGAGAGAGGGGTCGGAGGGAGAGTGGAAACTTGAATGCGAAGAACCCAGTTTCCACATTAGACAAACCATAGAATCACGTGCAAAAACATATTATTCAGTCCCATATTCTTTTTCAAGGTTTTCTGGTATTGGATTAAAACTCAAGTATCGGCATCGTGTCAGTATTGTTATCCAAATATCGATATCCGTATTTTACAGTATCGGTTCAATACTAATGCAGTAACACGAATTTGAGTTTAGCTGCTCTCACCTGCTTCGGAGCTTTTGCTAAATTCTTGCTCAACAGCATATTTGCAATGCGACTGCGTTGTGCTTTGTCTGTCATGCTTAATAATATTCGCTTATCGTTTTCGTCATGAACAAACTGAGCTCTGAAAGTACACCAAACAAATACCAGTGTCCGCATTCTTAAAAAATGCTTAGCAACTGTCACCAGTTAGCGGTAAGTTGTACCAAGAGTGGATAATGACAAGAGTGTGCAACTTTTGAAGTCCCGCATGGAACAAAATGTACCACCGGGTGTTGCGTTTTTGGCCGACCCTCACCCTTATTGAGAAGGGGGTCGCTATCACATGAATACTCCTAAATTATATTATAAGGAGAGCACGTTTGATGTCGCATATATAAAGTGTCATGGTTCGCACCGGTTGTACCCCTTTCAAATAAAGGGGGTAGGGCATGATTAAGTTTGTAATCGATGATAGAAATAGACAATGAGATAAAAGAGAATTAGAATCGAACAAACAGAAAAGGAAGAAAGGACAAAGACCATCAGGGCTATATATAGTCAGATTGCCAGATACGAACTTTATAATTATTGCATAAACTAGAGGATTTTCACGTTAATAGCATCATTTTATACCAAATAATTAATTTTGTAACTATAACCGAGAGTGTATAATATAAGAAGAGTGTGACACAATGCATACAACACGTATTAGCGTGATGTAGTATCACGCGGACCGTACTTGGTCTAACCCCCCGTGCGTATTAGATGAAAAGAGGTCTGCACTAAACATGCAGTTTAGATGTATTTTGCGTAAGTGTATTAACTTGCAGCTGTAGTTAAGACCCCCCTCAATCAAGGGTAGGGTAGCATCTATTAAGGTCCGCGTAATATCACGCAATATATGTGTATAGATGGAGAAGTGTCATACTCTCCATTATACACTCTTAGTTGTACTAACCTTCGAACCTAAAAATAGTTTTCTTAATTCAAAGCTTAGTGTTTTGAACTTCCGGTTCCGGTAGAAAAATTCGGCATTTTTACCGGAATTCGGGTACTCCCGGTAGTGGAAATTTTTCTCATTTGAAACTTTAAGAAAAAAACCCGGCATCCACTAACTTATTTTTCGAAAATTTTTATTGCCAAATTTTCAATTTGTGCCACCCGTCATACTAGGATTAACTAACCGAACGTTTGCAAACAAAGAAATAAGAAAAAACTGAAATTGCATACCACGAACGGTAGACCCTAATATACGCAAAAATTGGAAAAACATTGCGTAGTATCACTAGTGAAGTTTATTTGTTGGTTACAAACGCATCATGACACAAAAACTATTATTACTGCAACGTATTACAAATCTGCGTGCGAGTAAATATACGTCTTACCCCGGTAACATAGATGGCCCTCGGCAGACCAACCATTTGAGTTCAGCCGCATTCCATTGGTTTACCGTTTCAGGATACGTCAGTTTTTTCGCGAAAACTTCAGGAATTCCGACCTCGTCTACGTCAATATACGGATCAGGTGTTATAACGGACCGCGCGGCATAATTGACACGTTTGCCCATCATATGCATACGGAACAAACCCGCTTTTCCATCCAGCCGCTGAAATACAAAGTTAATGTATGCAAAAATGATTTTTGCAGCAAGAGTGCCAATGGTTCAAGAACGTGCAGATTCATAACTAAGTAGAAACTTTCGATAAGAACCTTAGAAAACGTTGGCGTACTAAAAAGAATTAACATAAAGAAACATACAAAAAACAAAGAAACAAACAAAAAACAAACAAATAAACAAACAAACAAATAAACAAACAATTGTTTTAATCTAAACTTAGAGAAGTTTACATAGACATGCTAGTTATTTTTGCATAATACCTGTTTTAATCCTGGCGTTGGTACACGCTGCATTTTATCATTCTCTGTATCGTAAACAATATTGACTCGTGTTTGCAATCGTGTCCAAACATTTTGTAATTTTTGTTGCAATGTTGAACCAACCACACGCTGAGATACTACGTCAATCAACTGAAATTTCCACACATTAGTTAGTTAAAACTCATAATCTTTGTGTCCACTTTACCTCGTTTGTTGTCAAAACACTTTTGTCAAACGCAAGATAAACAAATTTCTAATTTACTTACAGGTTCACCTACACGCGGCATCGAAGACGTCTGCAACATGCATCTTAAAACTCAATCTTTAAGACAAAACGAACACGGCGTACCACAAACAAAACACTATATGAAAAGCTGGCTTACAAACGAAATGAGTAGCCTTTCAGAGCAGTTTTTCTACTAAAATAATTCACAAAACAGAAAATTTCTGAAATTGCGTCCTATCGCAAATATTGCTAACCCCTGCTAATGATTAAACTTAAACTTGTTTAACAAAACTCACATCTTTATCGTTTGATTTCGCAGCTTTCAACAACATACGCAATGTTTCACATTCTTCCAAAATAAGACGATAGCTGGTTGTAACCGCGCTTTCGTATGTGTCTTCGCGAACCCGTGTCATCTTAAAAATAAATCAAAATTGAAACAAAATCAAACTGTCAATCAGCAAATCAATCAAAGAACACAAATGAGCAAAAAGGGACAAACAAGCAGACAACGAAAAAACAAATAAGAAGATTAACAGACAAGCGCGTAGCTCAAACAAACAAAACTAAAATAGCAATCGGTGACAGACACAATTACATCCCAACAATAAACGAAACAAACAATCACAGACAAACACACAAACGAAACGAACAAATTCCAGGAATCAACCGGAACCAACTTGCAAACTAAAAGATAAACTTAATACATCGGAACTGTGCTCTCATAAAATTACTTTAACGCTCACTGTACTGCAAGGAATCACTTTTACATCACAAAAAAGGATCTCATTACGAAATAAGTAATCCAAATTTAATCATTCTGCGCTCAAATGTATACATAATGACATAAGAACCAAAATACAAGTAGCTATTTTACAGAACGAGGCTGCAAAATGCGGCGAAACTATATGTGGCGCTTTGTAATCATGAAATTGAAACCGAAAACTGCCAAACCACAAATTGAAATGCCGATCGAACTCTAAGAAACTCATAAACCGACAATAGACAAACAAAAATAAACACATGCAAACAAACCTACAAATCATTAGTGAAACACGCATTCTACAAAGTAAACAAAGTTTGTTGTTCCTAAGATAAATAGAACGTACCGGCCGAAAACGATTCGGCATCACAGGTAAGACACTGAAAAACAAGTTATCAAGCGGACATTCCGACGACTGTGGCGTTGTGCCAGTTTGGCGAAAAACAGGAAAAATAGCCGCGAGCAAATGAGCGTCCTAAAAGAAGCATTTAAATAAATAAGGAAAATGAATAAAAAAATAACCAAAACACGAAAAAGATTTTCGAATTTTTGTTTGGATCCACAACGTTTCAAATGCTATAGTAGTTGCGCTACATTACGATACCCTGTCATTTCTCTAGGAAAAATCTCGAGTGAGTGGCTTTTAGGAGATGTCACCTGAGATAAATACCAGAGGCTAAAAATTAGAAATGGAATTTGTTGCAATTTTCTTTAATTTTTAATTTTTTCAAACTTGCTGTTTCGAACTTAGAGGTAACGGTAACCTATGTTTTTTTGTTTCCGTTTTTTATAAGTATAACTTTAATTTTAAACCAGGGGAATTTTCCAGCGAAGGGGCTGAACATAGGAGCCTCCAATGGCGGAAGCCCGATATGTATACTATTTTGTCATCGCGGCAGCTATTAGACAACTAATCTATGATCCTTTAATCAACTTTGGGAACTAACATCCAACAACCTCGATAGCGGCCAGGGACATTGCGACTATGCACGATGTTCATCGCAGCTATTTTGCACCAGGGTTTCAACAACAGGAACTAAGTTTTGTGAAGCAAAACGTAATATATGCGGACGGAGAAAAAACGCATCCGATTTTGGAGAAAAACCCACCTTCATAACTTGCGCTAGACTGAAAAGAAAGATTATCTATCCACACAGTGGGTTGCCCGGACTATATAAGTTATACCAATTTGTATTGATGCTTCGAAAGCTCATAACTTTTCATGCACTTTTCCGAGTTAAACCACTAAAAATTCACAAAGAAAACTAATAAAAATTTGATACGTCTTATTTTCAGCAGGCTTGAGTTTTTCCGCCATTCGAGCACGAGCGAGAAAAAGAGCCCACTTAGCGACCTTACTTTTTCGGTTGAATAACAAATAGCAAATATTTATTCCAACTTATTTGCTGTGTTCTAGCTTTAAATGAACCGATTTAGGGTCCTACAACCCTCTTTTGAGAAAAATTTCCTATTGCATCAAATTTCACGTAAAAGTTCCCTTAAGTAGCTTCTGCTGTGTAACTGAAGTGATTCCATTAGAACAACTATTACAATGCTAACAGATGTGCAAATAACATGTCTTCAGTAAACATATGTAGACACGGATGAGGGAGAATTTGACTTTTTCCAATATGATGAAACAGCTATTTTGTTCCAAAAGCAAGACAATGTAGTAGTAAATTTGAAATGTGTTATACGGTTCAAGTGACGTAGTGCCAAAAAAACAAACAAATTACACCGATTAATATGAAACGCATAACAACAGACGATAATACGGCTTCCGCAAGCGAGGTTTTTCTCGATTTGGATTTTTCCCACAGAAACTTTTGGCAATTTCTCAACCGGCTAAAGCATAATCGCATTAGGCGATGGCGAGTAGTGCGAATATAGTCATTTTGTTTGACATAGAGATCATTAAATAACATTTATTTTTCCGGAATTTAGGCTTGCTTTTTCCCGCCGCACTAGACAAAGTCAATAAAAGTCGCAAATTTTACTCGTACACTTTAAAAGTCACTCGACCAACTATCAACTGGTGATATACAAGCCCAATAGGCAGTAACAATTCAGAATGCTGACCACGACATCATAAATTTAATCACAAACGGCACCTGCTACCCAACAGTGTTATAAACCCAATCCCCGTCAAGGTCCAAGCTCACATGTTTCCAAATCCGACGAAAATGCATTCGAACCATTTGAGGCGACAAGAACGCAACAGACCGAGTTTCATTCACATTTCGTATTAAATCAACAATTTGGCGCTCAAATTGAGACTCTTGGTCCATGCCAGAGACCTCTTCGGAAGCGCTTGGCGTCTCAGATGTCGCGTATGAGCCGTTGTCATCAACAAAATCTTCCGTGGTGTTATCCATGAAAACATCTGATACATTTCGTCTGTTATTCGTTGTCTGTCTAAACAATAAATACAAACACAAACATATATAAACTGCAACAAACTTATGTACGTATGTTCACAATCCGGCTAATCGTTTTGGTTTTTCACTACATATAATCGAAAAATTACATGCATGAATGAATTTCTTTGAATTAAACTTAACCCCTTGCACACGTTCAAGATTTGCTAGCACACCTTTAACCAACTCAAAATTTTTGAATTCAGATGCTCCGAACATTTACGAATTTACTGCGGTTTTGAAAATAATCAATTAGCTAAGTACTAGACCAGCCCCAGGGCATAACTCTGGCCTCGGCCCCGGAACGGTGCCAAAACCTTATTAGCCGAGGCCTAACCGGAGCCAGTTTTATATACAATCCTTGACTCGCATGAAAACAAATCCGATCACACTCCGTTATCGATTGAAAAATAAGAAAATCACAAGATATTACTGTACACAGAATTATTATTTTCTCACGGTCTGCTGTACACATTACACAATATATTGAATGTTTATTTTAAACTCTTAGCCACCATAAACGTATTACGCATACCGTATTTCGTGTTCGTAGTAATCTTTACGTGTTCCAACTTGATATCATTTCGTACCGACCCCGAAAGAACTATATTATGTTTGTAGTAACTTAGCTAGCACTTAGCATACCGTTATGCTTTACCTAAAACACAGTTTCGAAATAAAGTTTCACATAACAAACAATAAACAAACAACATATAAACAAACACACTTCGACTTCGACGCAGATCCAGACAAAAGAATACTACGTTTGTTCTCTTGTCGTATACTAGGCACTCGGACAGAACAATGCGGGCATTTTGATAAATGTTTGAACAAGTAATCTGCTTGATACGCGCGTATCAATTCATTACGAATATCAATAAGACAGCGATCCAAATCTGACATTCTTCCCATCTCCCATTTCTCATGATTGTTTACATCAGCACCAAGACATTCAGCAAGTACTGAAACTGATTATATCCCCGTCACAAGATTATATTACAAAGGTTTAATTATACCAAGTTAACATGCATATATAATTGAAATTATCAATACCGTGTTAAATAACTCATATTCATCTTCACTACTGGATCAGAAGCTAACAATGTACGAGAAAATGCTTACGGCAGAATGACGCAATTAAAAATGGCAAGTTTACAAATCGCACCTTAAAATTTACTCACCAAAATTACAAAAGTTACCTCTTCTGATACCAGCAATAACCGAACTGCGACGCGAATGCTCAATATCTCGACTTTGTGTTGTATCAATTGCTTCGTTTATTAGCACTCCAGCGGTCCCTGTGCCATGTTTAAACTAAAAAATTATTGGTAGAACGCAAACGAATCATAGTCTTCTAATTTAAAATAATTAAATGTCGTATCCTATCTGTTCTTAAAGCATCGTGTATTGAACATAAAATCGCCATCTGCATACTTTCAAAATAAAAACCGGCATTGGTAGCGGCAAAAATTTTGGTACCTGCACATCATTGATTTCAATTGATGAAAAACCATGACATAAAACATGTTTTCTTGTTTACTATACCTATAAATGCTTCACTCACACATACCGAACTGACAGCCTGTCGGACTTTGGAAGTATCAGACACATTTCCTCGTTCAATAAGACAAAGTTGTGCTTCGAGCAATTCAGCAGGCTCACTGCCGTCACCAAAGAATAAACGTCCACAAGCCAAGCAGCTTCCGCGCAATAACTGAAATGTAGCGTTCACAATATAAACGGTTCGGAAATGGCTTTCGACAAAAAATAAAACATAATCACGTAAATTTAATATATGTGTATATATACTAATTTATATATTCAGGGTTCAAACAGGAACTACATTTTACAGGAAGCAAGAACATGAATTCATATTACACAAGAACAGGAACCGGAATTGCAAATCGTACCACCGAATTGCTGCTAACTGACTACCAGTCAAAATAAAATATGCTGTTCGACGACTGTCTTGCGTTTTCATTAACCAGCTTTCCAAGTCCTTCAAAAACATGCGCGGAAAGCTATAAAATATAAGAAGTGTGCAGATAAAACACCAGTTGTGAAAAAAGCTGAACTTCAGCAAAATTTTTAAGACGTTAGTTTTTATCTTTAAGTGTATTTTTCGTAATTTGCCACAAAACCGTAAAAATCTTGTTCCTGCGTCTATTTTAGTTAGTAAAAATTTTACCACGTCTTCTTGCCCGGAAAGGTAATCGCAGCAAGATGTCCTATAGTGCACATAACAAAGCCATTTTATGGTATTCGGCACCACAACTGTAAATATCCGGTAGGTTAATACAGATCACGGAACCGGATACGAATATAGGTTTCTGCCGGATGTTAAACCGGAACGGAATATCCGATCGCACCCTGATATTATATATATATATATGTGTGTGTATATGTATATATATGTATATATATTAGGGATGGGCCGAAACCAAAATTTTTAATTTTTGCCCATGCCGATTCCAACTGTAGTACACCAAGCTTAATAAGCAGATAAAATACTACATTACATTATTATATAAAGGCTTAAACCCTACCCTAACCATCATAAACGATTATAATTTTAAAAGAACGGTTAATTTCAATTAATTTTTTCAAACACAAACGCAAGATGCGCCCAGAAATGAAATTGATAGCATTCCAACAAGCTGTTATGTGCAAAAAGTATCGGCAAAGAATCGGCAATTTTTTTGCAGTGCCTATTGAATTTCTTTGCAGGAACCGGAACAGGAACCGGAATTGGAATTTGAAATAATTTTCAACACCGAATTACTGTTGGACTTTAGAAAACTTGCCAAAAAGCGGCTTAAAAGAATTTTCCTGCTATTTCATCATCAAGTTTTGCGAAAACACATCAGCAGCAGTTTAGTAACAAAACTGAATTTATTGCAAAACCATTAATTTCGACATAAAAAAATTTTTGAAAGACAAAGTTCCCAATATTTAAATGATTATAAATAATTCGACGGAAAACCGTAAAAATTCCGGTTCCTGCATCTTTGAATACAGGAACAACAATTACATTTTTGCATGAATTCCTACCGGAACAGGAATTGCGGCTGAACCCTGATATATAAGGATGCAAGGCGGAACGGGATTATACCGGAATTGTAACCGGTATCGGAACTAGAAATTTTGTGACTGTATTTGCATTGACAAATCTAATGTTGATTTAGGGTGTCTGTTGGATGGCAACAATCTTAAAAAAGTCGAATGAACAAATTGGCGATGGTTTTTGGTTCTGTAAAGTTAAACTACAATCAATTATTCCGGAAACGGAACCGGAAAATGAATAATAGATGCCACGGAAAAATTCATTTTTTCTTTTTTTGCAATCTCATTGGTGAAATAACCCTAGTTGGAGATAGATATTCACTTTATTTGCTGTATTTTAGATTTTCATAATCCATGGAAGGTAAGCCTACTTTCCATGATATATTTTCAGCGATTGTCATGGTTTATACACTATGCTAATGAAATCTATTTCATTTTTTCGTAAAACATCTCAATTTCCACCAACCACAATTGAATATCGGTATTAATTCCGGAATAAATTTATCTCAACCGGAAGGTGAAAACATGCATGAACCGGACTTCCCGTTGCACCGTTTCGGCCGAAATTCTAACAAAAAGTCAATGAGGAATAACTATTTTTATGGTTTTGTGGCAAATTATGAAGAATAAGCTTAAAAATAAAAATTACGTATCGAAAATTTTGGTGAAGCTCAGTTTTCTTTTTTTCACAACAAATCACGTCACACTTTCAGCGTTAAATATCCTGCAACGAGAACACTGGAGCCGATGCCAGATATACGGCTGTGCCCTGATGATAGCAACGACTTAACAGCTACCTACATAATCCAGTTTTGTTCGAAAAAACATTCACGAAGTTTGCAGCTGCAAGGTGGAGGCAAACTTGAACGTGTAAATAGGGCTTAATGTACAAAACATTGCCAACGCGAACCTGATATATGTTCATGAAAAACACCGGATTGTATAAAGGCATCGGCAGTTCAATATGCCCTGAGTGTCCCGGACAAAAGGCCTCGCGTTCTGAGCACGTCTCGCATATTTCCGACATTTCAGTGGGTCCTGGAAACACACTGGTACACTGATTGCTTTTATACTGCTAAGCAAACAAAATCGCAACATAATTTATCAGTGTGCAAAGCGGAACTGGATTATACCGGAATCGGAACAGCAAAATTTTGTTAATACTCTGAAATTACATATTATGTAACAGCTTCAAAATAATATTTTTGCCAAAAACCTTTGAAACTTAATAGTAGTCTTAAAAATTATTGACATCAGAAAACGCAAGCGAATGTTATTTCAAAAGTCCGAACTAAGATAAAACCCGAAGATAGAAGCAGTTGGGCGGCCGGGCCACGTGGAGCGATAGCGCAGTGAAAAAGTGTTCATATAAGGATCCACAGGGACAGGCAGAGGGTTCGACCCCCGCTCTGGAGGCCCGCTTTTCCAGCTGCTTAGTTAAAAGGTCTGAAGTACGGGCTCCAGCCTAGATTGACATAGGGGTCACGCCGTGAGCGCATTGGTAAATTACCGCGCTATGAACACGGTATTCTGTCGAAAATAGGGTGGACGGTCAAGGGACGGCCTTGTTGAAAATTGGGGCATGTAAGCATGTGACATGCTTGTCCATTATGTGCACTCGCAATTTAGCGTATGTATGTGCACTATATACCTACTATGCTTGCCGGCAGCTACGGTCGACATACGATAGAAGCAGTTGGACAGGCGGGCTACGAAGACGCAGTGGTAACAGCGTCTGCCTGTCGAGCAGAAGGTTGCTAGTTCGAAACCACAATCTGTTTTCCAGCTACTTGGTTCAAAAGTCTAAAGTCCTGTTTCCTACCAAGACTGACACTGCAATGGAAGCTAAAGGGAGCTACGTAGTATACAGATGTCTGGCACGTGCAGGATGCGTTTATAGAAATTGGGGGAACCACAGTCTGTGGTTTTTTGGGGAATTTAGGGAAAATTACCGAAGACTTGTGTAATTTACCATAATTGAAATTGTACTTTTTAGAGACCTTGGAGGATTACTGGAGTTATAGCGCGTGTTATTGTAAGAGAAGACTGTGGCTTTATTAAAATCCAGCTTAGTCGCATAATAAGCACAATATTAAATCTACTGAAATGTAATATATCCGCATCGTAATTGAATATAGTTCGGCAAGTTAAGCATATTACTGTCTGTTTCGGCTGTGGGGCGAATAAAGTTTAACGAACCAGAGCTTGGTCTCATAACATTGATAGCTGACTTGATCCGAGTTTAGATTTGGTTTTCAAACTATAAAATCATCAATTTTTCCTCATACCAAGGCGTCGATCGTGTAAGCCACCAGGCATCGGAATTCCTAGTGAATCAATCGTTTGCGAGGTTGTAATTTCGCACACCGACAATTTTCTGACATCATCTTCTGTATACAATCGAAATGTCACGCCTTTAAACGTATTATAGACCTGAAGTGCTTTTGCGCCAAGTACATGACCGAACAGCATTTTTTCGATAATTATGCAATATAGTTATTCAACTTTCTAACAAAATTACATTCTTGCATATCTTAAATATAAAAAAATCGTTTAACCTGAGCATGCTGTTTGAACATGATAGCTTAAAATTCAGAGAAAATATAATATATACTTCTCGCCAGACTACTGTGCACTGCAAATTGAGACCTAATGTAAGGTTGCCCGATCTTAAAGGCAATGTATGTAAGTGTTATGTTAGTGCGAAGCGGTCAAAACAATTGACCATAGCTGGATTCGAGCCAGCGACCTTTGGCTAACCGAGCCCGCGCGCTTACCAACTGATTTATCTCGGTATTCCTTCAACACCTATTTATGGGATCACACCGCGGCTGTATGCCCTTGCGGTCCCATTGTGGTCACAATGTAAGGTTGCGCGGTCTTAAGGGCAATGTATGTAAGTGTTATGTATGTTAGTGCAAAGTAGTCGAAACATTATACTGCGGCTGGATTCGAACCAGCGACCTTTGGCTAACCGAGCCAACGGCACTGCTTTAATTACTTGTGTTAGCTATTATATGTGTTGTTTACTAGGTATATCATAGCTGCTATGCAATGTGTATTATGTGTTTATTCTTTATGTGTGCGCTATGCATTCCGATATTCCTTCCCTCAATACCCAACACCTAGGCCCATAATCTCAGATGTGTATAGCACATATCACTAGTTTGTGATAAACATTGTAACTTTTGAACAAATGAAAGTTGATGCTGAAAATTCAGGACATTTTTCACAAATGATTTGCTCTAATCCTGTATCAAGTTTGAGCTCAACAACAGTAATAGTTAGTGCGTTTGAAAACCTATTACTAACCGGACTAACCGATGATAGTTACGATACACTGGACATATGAGAGTATGGGCCCTAAATCCTAAATCCAAAGTGAACCTAAAAAGCTCTGGAATTTTTCGTAAACTGACGAATCCTATTATTACATGCTATATGGTTTAAATGCAAAAATCGGAAACAACGGGAAATATTCTCTATCTTCTCAACATTACAATCTAAACCGCTATTCACACACGCAAATTTTTGATACGAAAACTTGCAGCTGCATCTTGCACGCAGAACTTGCATTTTTCGTTAGCCAATGAGAAAGCGGTTGCAATAAATTCGGTGAACTTGCATGGCTGTTCACAGATGTGAACTTAATTCCGAGCTATGATTTTAAATGAATTTTTTGCAGCTGCAAATTTTTCGAACGTGATTTTGGACAAAACTTGCAAGTGCAAGTTGCAGCTGCAAGTTCTCGCAGCAAAAGCTTGCACGTGTGAACAGGGCTTAAAAACTTAAACCGGTGAAGATAGGGCACCTGTCACACCAATTTAGAACAGGTGAGATGAACCGAGATATTTTACTGACCCAAAACTTCTGTCAGACTTGTAGTAAGATTTTGGCCCCCTAGAAAATTTCCACCTTGCTTGTAACTCATCAAAAACCATTGAAATGTTCCTCCTTGAAAACATCGTAACATCCCCTAACAACGTGAGGTGGCTAAGTGTCAGGACTAAATCATCTTCCGTGGTATAAAATATGCCATCGAACCTTTTGTTTTCCTGTACCCAACTTTTTTTGTTTGAAGGGGGTGTTGACATGCCTCGCATAGCTTTAATTTTCCCATTTTTTAAAGCAGTAGTGTTACAAAATTTTCGTCGTTAGTCGTTACCCCAAAGTTGTCGTGATTCAGAACTGCGTTGGCCCAAACGAAACCGCAATTGCACTGGGCCCATTTTTTCCGCGGAAAAATATACCCAGTTGCATACTTTTACCTAAAATAATGACATGCTGTTCATTGAATAATGGTAAATTGAAACATTCTTCGTCTAAATTTTCAGCGCTATACGCTTCAAATTTGAAAGCGAAATGTTGATTTAAATACTGTAAGCCAATTCACTCGTACAAGTTGTTGACGCGAGCACAAGCAGCTGCAACTACCACTTGCAAGTTTTGTCCAAAATCCCGTTCGAAAAACTTGCAGCTGCAAATAATTCATTAAAAATCATGGCTAGGAATTTAGTTCACATTTGCGAACAGCCATGCAAGTTCACTGAATTTATTGCAGCCACATGCTGCGTTTTCATTGGCTGATGAAAAAAGTAAGTTCTGCGTCCAAGTTGCTGCTCGCATTAAAAAATTGCACGTGCGAATAGGAATTAATAAATGTAAACTTCACATAGGCGTTCCACTAGCCAAGTATTAAACCATAAAGTTAAGAAACTATAAACAATCTGAAATTGAGTCCATTAGAGTTTACGCCACAGCCACCATAATATTTTATGATGCAAAGCCACTGGCTACCAATACGTACCTTTAGCGGGGGAAGGACGAACCGGGCCGTTCAATGCTCAAGAAAACGTTTACACATGCGAACCGCTAAGAAGGTCGGAGTTTAAATATTGTAAGTGAGGGGTCACCATCACCCAACCGAAATTGGGGAGACAACCCGAAATCTACTGCTTAAATTTATAATGCAAACTTTGTTGCACGAATACATTACGCGGCGTATAACCAGGGATCCCGTTCTATTTCTTTTCAGATATGCCACACATCTTTCTCTCGTACAGAATCTTTTGAGCAGTCCATTAGTACTTCACCATGTGGCCCAAGCCGGCCAAATTTGTATTACTTCCTGATCATTAAAGACCAGTAGAGGTGTATGAATAACTTGTCACGATATTAATGGTGGTAGGTACTCTCCACGCAATTTTCAGAAACCTTTAGCAGCATAGTGACCTGAGTAATCACACCAAGTTTTCCGCTAAAGCGGTTCTCAACCTCATGCTGTTGAAAGAATCAACATAAATTAAAATGTTATATTTATATTTGAAAATTTAGATGCTTAATAATGCGTTGTTTACTAAGCGCAGGGTTAGGGGGGAGACAGCCCAATCTTGCTTTTCTGCCGGAGTATGAGGCAGACCTCGGAGGTATTATCTGCGAATGATATGCTTTCAAATGTCTGCATACTTGAGGTAACACGCCAAATTGTCCTGTTGAATGCTTTAAACATACTCTGTTGCAGTCCCGTAGAAAAACGTTCCGCCTTTGACCTTTTACATGAACCGACTCTTGGAATATCATATAATATTTGCGTAAATGTCCCACAGTAACAATCACATGACATACCGACTCGTGTACATGTTGAACATTTGAGAGCGGTGGTTTGTATGCTAATGTCATGACGTTCGAGCTTTGTCTGTTGACCCGATGTTAAATCGTCCGGAGTTTAACGTTGACGTCGAATTGACATGTGACAAGCCGTGAACCGCCAGCCCCGGTTAAACGTGAACCAAAGCAGGACAGAAGTCTGTCGCTCTTCCCTTCCTCCACAATGAAAACTCCCCCTGCCACAATCTTTCACGTTTATTATTAAGACACATTGTGGAATCCTGCCGGCGATTTGAAATGATACATTAAAAGCAGGATGAGCATGAACAAAAATTGCCGGAATTCAAACGCCTGGATATTTTTTCAGGTGTCGTGGTTAAAACTTAAAGCGTAAACTTGTTTGGAAAACGAAAAAGTGGAAAATGAAAACACCTAAATTTTCATCGTTTGTAGGGAAAATCTGAAGCGTACCCCTTTTTTATAATGACTAGGAATTCTGCTGGTTTAATAGTAGGAACAATAACAAACATATTAATTTTGGCTGAGGAAACTAGGCGTTTAAATTTTCTACTTTTCCCGTTTCATAAACGAAACTTACACTTCAGAATTTTTCTACCTAACCAAGGAAAACCTATAAGTTTTAAATATTCGACTTTTCCCGTTTTAAAAACAAAGCCTACGGTTCACATATTTCCTGCCTCAAAAGCAGTGAAAACATGTGCATTTTGAAATTTTCACTGTTCCCGTTTTCCAAACAAAACCTTCGCTTCAGAATTACCATACAAAGAGAAAATCCAGGTGTTTAAATTTTCCACTTTTTCTTTTTTCCAACAAATCCTACGCTTCAAATTTCAGTATCTAACCACGAAAAACGTATACATTTTCAGTTTTCCACCTTTACCTACGCTTCTGATTTTCCCTGCCAAACCTAGTTCGCAAACATATTTGTAATATCTTTAAGGCAATATTTTTGATTTTCATTGAGAAATAATGTAGCTAGCTTTATTAATATTTATTACCTATAAAGTCTTATTGTGTCCAGGCACATCAGTGTGCCGTTAATTCCCTAATTTGAAGCTTTTGTCACGGCATAAAACGGAATTGAATCTTACCAGGATCGATATTAGTGCAGAAAATTTACTTGAATCGAAATTGGAAATTGAAATTTTCATAGCCCAATCTTTTCCTGTATTTCAGTGTAAGGTTGGTTTGGTCAAAACGGGGATTTTCGATCGATCTGAAGGCGGGCGTGGTCTAGTTTCCGACCGATTTTGGAACAGTTTTAATGCAATGGTACCCAATACTACGGCTCGTACACGATCACAACACACGGTTCAGCTCGTTTTAATTACGAGTAGAAAGTATGCAATGCAAAGAATTTGCCAACTTTCGATGCTGATAATTTTTGTACGCGGGCCATACGACCGAAAAGTATGGTATATGCCAAAAACCTCGTGGAATTGCAAAAGATGCATAAAATCAGATCAACCGATAATTGAGTGGTTAGCTAAAACCGGATGTCCGTCCGGAAAGAATCCCAGGAACGGCTGAACCGATTTTGATAAACTTTTTTGTTTGAAAGCCAATTATCTTGGGGTGATAACCACGAATTGACGTTTTATAATTTTAAGCCGTTTATTAGCTATAGGCTAATTTGCATACTTAGCTAAGCCTAAATTAGGACTGTCTACATTATTTCACTAATTATTACAGTTACAAGCAATCTAATATCAGCATTAAATGGTTTTTGGGTGCAAGAAATCTGAATAGACTGTTTACAAACCTCTAAAACCTATAATTGAGTGGTTAGCTAATAGATATTTGCGTATTAGCATAGTTTATAAGCCTAAATTAGAACTTGTTACAATATTTCACTAATTATTAAGGTTAAAAGCAATATAATTTCGGCACCAAAGGGTTTTTAGGTGCGAGAAATTTGAATAAATTGTTTACAAACCTTCAAAACCGATAATTGAATAGTTAGCTAATAGCTGATTTGCATATTAGCGTTATGACAAAACAAAATTAGGACTTTTTAAATTATTTCAATAATTATTAGGGTTTACTGAAGGTTTTTTGGTGCGAGGAATCTGAATAAATTGTCTACAAACCTTTAAAAGCGGTTATAGAATAGTTAGCTAATAGATAATTTGCATATTTGCTTAATTGACGAGACAAAATTAGGATTTTTAAATTATTCCAATAATTATTAGGGTGGCTGAAGGGTTTTTGGGTATAAGGAATCTGAGAAAATTGCTTACAAGCCTCCAAAACCGATAAACGAATAGTTAGCTAATAACTAATTTGCATATTACCTTAATTGCTTACGTGTGTTCGAGCTTCGCTCAATTAATGTAGTCCCACTACGACTGGTTTCAGAAATAAGGGTTTTTGGGTGCGAGGAATATTATATAAGTTGTCTACAACACCTCAGAACCGGTAATAGAATAGTTAGCTAATAGCTAATTTGCATATTAGCTTAATTGACAAGATAAAATTGGGACTTTTTAAATTATTTCAATAATTATTAGGGTGACTGAAGCGTTTTTTGGGTTCGAGAGATCTGAAGAAATTGTTTACAAACCTCCAAAACCGATAAATGAATTGCATATTACCTTACGTAATAGCTTACGTGTGTTCGAGCTTCGCTCAATAAATGTAGTCCCACTACATACGACTGGTTTTGAATATTAGCAGTAGTGCCCGCACTTTTCGCGCAAAATTGTAAATAACGCGTTAGAATAGATATGTAAAACAAAGCGATTCCTATTTTATATTTGCAATAGGAACTGGAACTGGATTTGAATAAAATTTTATCTGAAATTCTGTTTGCACCCTCATGCGAATACTTATTTTTTCTATCGGATCCGGTTGAAATCCAGTAGGTTTATATTATTTACGCTTTCTGCTTTGTTTCTGGTAATTTTTGATTGCATTTTCTGTTGCCCCTTGGTATATATTGGTCAGAGAGACCAGATATTTGGTAACGGTTTAATATCTGGCAACCATCGGACATCCGGATCAGGGTGGCACCGAATCCACGATTTGACCGAATCCGAATTCAGTGCTAATTTGCCGAAACCGAATCCGAATCCGAATCCTGCATGTTGCAAATTTCAGATATATCTATAATTTGTTTCAGAATATCAACGCAATGCCAGCCGTATAACTTTTAATACGTTAATATATTTCGTCCCGACGTCAAGTTCTGAGATTTCTTTCCAGAAATAAAAAATATTGATTTTTATAGCAAAGTATTTAAAAAATTTTTTGCTTAAAAATGAAAAACATATTGCCGAACTTTGTTGGATTCGGCTTTTGGATTCGGCTTTTCCACAACCGAATCCGAATCCGAACCTCAAATTTTTGCCGAATCCGAACCTTTGTTGCCACCCTGATCCGGATACATGATATTTGCGGTTGCGGTCCTGAAAATCTTACTACTAAATATTTTGCAGCGACTGCATTTCGGTTCAAGTCCAGAAGTAACACTTACGTGAAATTAAAAATCCAAGCCAGCGATTAGTCGTATTTTTGCGCGACTCGAATGCCCCCAACAGTGCGTAAATCAAAGTTTGTTGTCAGGTTCCGGTATCCGGCAAAAATAGAAACCCTTGACGATATCGCGTAAATATTTGTAGCGAAGTAATTGGCAGTTGTGCTGCGTCTCACGGTGGTGAAGCGGAAACGTTTACCTGCGCATATGTTTCAGGATGGGTTTCTTACAATTATTTAGTTGCTTTGCTGCTACAGTGATTATAGTTAAATTTTTTATCAAACTGTGCCATATTTTGTGGCCGTATGTTGTTGCACCGTCGCTTGGCATTATAAAGGACCCTCGTAAATTCGGAAAATGGGCAGGTATACAGATTTTTGTATGTTGCGTATAGCTTTGTGAATTTACGTGTCTGAGTTTTGCGCATCTCCTATTTAGGACATTCGCTGTGTCGTAACCGCGCGCAATTTTACGTAATCCTAATCCAAGGAATTTGTTACCGATAAAATTCCAGTTGTATTAAATACAATGCCGCGCAAGCTAAGCCTATTTTTCGAAATACCCACTTAAACATTCGACTCTGGCAACTGCCGGCAGTGATGGGAGCCTCGAACTCGGCAAGTCTCAGTATTTGGAATGTGTCAGTGTCGGGCTCGATTTGAGTCTCTGTGGTTTGGAACCCAGAACTGAAATCGAGGATTTAGCAAATGTATGGCCGTATTGCTGATGTAAGTGACGCCAGATGAATAAAGGTTCGCTGCGTATCTTTGAATTTTCCCGCTCACACAATAATTATGAGCAGATATTATTAACGGTCTTGTTTTTTAACCGAAACTGTCCATCCCTATTCTGCAGTGACTACATAAAATTTGCTTATGAATTGTTTTAAATATTTTTAATATTTTGAGTTTTTAAGTTGTTACCGGTGCAACTGATGGTATTGGCAAAGCTTACGCTGAAACGCTAGCGCAGAAAGGGATGAATGTTTATCTGCTGTCTCGAACCGAATCGAAACTTGATCAGGTTGCAAACGAAATCAGTAAGTTCTTTTGTTTAAAGTTAACATTAATATAAACTTTTCGTGTTGATTTTTATTAGTAATTCAAATTTACATGGCATCTCCACAATGGAGGTGGGGTCTGATGCCCGCCGTGTTGTCGTGCGCCCTGCTGGTTAACGCCCCACGGTTGAATATCCCACGGAAATTTTAAAATTTTATTGTACATATGTAGGCGTATGTCATTCCTTAAATCATTACATTTTGCAGCACAATTAAAAGTATATAGGTACATATATAATATATAAAACAAGCAGAAATACACATGTACACAGAGACAACATACTCAAAATAATGTATGCCAGATCCAGCTAACCTGCAAACATGCTCCTATACAACAATCTGCAAAAGTAGTATAAACAGTTTTATAACACGACAATAAAAACTACAGAAATTGGTTAAAGTTGAGCCTATTTTTATCTGGGGAATGCTAAAATTCAATATTCTACATAGCACGGGAATAACCAGGATTAAATTTTGGAAAAGTTAGCAAAACCTTTGTAATATTTTGGTGGTGAACTTGTAGTGGTATGGGGGTCGAATCCGTTATACGCCCTTGTTACATAGATTGTGCGCAGATAACGTGATCTTAACATTTTCGATGAATCTCTCTATTGTACAAATTAGTATTTACACACAAACTCTGGATAAGCTGCCAAAATCCCGAGGCCCCGGTTTCGAACCACCCCTCCACCAATTTTGCCCTGGTAAAATTTCGTGCCCTCTTCCAAAAACTTTCGTCTGTGGGTTTGGAGAAGCCAGTCCATTATAACCTTCGATTGTTTGACATTTCAAATATCGATGTACCGAATATTTATTACTGAAATGTGTAACAATTCGGTATTATACTGTTATTTATGACCAATTACTGGTGTTCGACAAGGAAGTATCTCCTCGTCACTGTTATTCAATTGGTGCGTCGATTGGTTGCTTAAAACGTTACTAGATTGCTTTAACGATTGAACTTGTTGACATGGGCAAAGTTTTAGAATGCGAATGAAACGTTTCGTTTTTTGCAACAGATAATGATGACAAAAAGACAAAATTATAACCACTCCAAGAAGACCAGTTATTACTAAGACTGATAAAAAAAATTTCATCATATTATGCCAAGTATATTAAGTTAGCGTGAGTAAGTTTAACTTTTTGGTGAAATATGTGCAAAAATATCCGACTCCTTCTGGTCTTTGAGTTCAGTTGAACGTTGCCATACATATATTACTTTTAATGTTTTTGTGTTTCAAAGTTTAAGGAAGCCAAAACAAAGACATAGAAGTGCAAACATACCAAATGGATTTTACTACTGACAGCTTAGATAAGTATTCTGATGTGGAACGAGTGCTAAAAGATTTAGATATTGGTGTGCTCGGTAAGTGAATACACTGCCAGTGTTGTTTGGTGTGTTACAATTTCAAAACAAATTATCTTCCTGAATTTGTATTTTCTGCTCGCTGAGCCGTTATGTGTGACAAAATGAATAAATAGCTCATTTGACGTATAGTTTAGCTTGGCTGACAAACTGATTCATATGTTCACAAATATATGAAATGAAAATGTTCATAAATATATATGAATTGAAAACGTTGCGTTTTCATATTTTTCTATATTCTGTTTCAGTTAACAACGTTGGCATGTCCTATGAATATCCAAAATATTTCACTGAAACGTCTGTCGAGGTACGTAACGTTTCGGCAGTTATTGGAATGGCTTTATTAATGTATTTCTTTGGTTTAATGTATAGCAAGCGGTTGTGAGCAACCCTTTATATCGGTCATCAGTCAGCACATCTTACGACTCCTGGAAATAGGATGAGGATATCAAATTTTATACTGTGAAACTTACTTTAAGAAAATGCACAGTTTATTCACAAGTTAATGTGAATTAAGACAAAATACACAGCTCAGAGCTCGCCACAATCTGCATGCGCATATGAAATAAGTATGTAAGATAGATGGCCATAATACTGCAGCGACTAGTGTGATAAATAAACAGGCTCATACCGTGAGCATTTTTCATTACGGACTTATGACCAAACTATTATCAGCGAGTAGATTTTTGGAGTGAGTAAAAAGACATTCAGATTCACTATACTTTGCGTTTCTCGTTGCCTTTGAACAAACTAGTGGTTTTTATTTTTAGCACATATTTTGTTGTGCCTTTGATTATCCGCTTTATTGATTTCAGGTATTGAAGTCAATGCTGAACTGCAATGCTATGTCATTTGCTATGGTGAGTATATAATTAATTGATGTGGGTAGCATTTTGAGCCAGAAATGTTGTTTGTTGGTGTTGTTGTTGATTGCGACTCACGCGTTGCGACAAACCAAGGTCCGTCGCGCCAACGCGAGCACCTCCCTCGGGTACTCACGAATTGCGAATGCCACAGTGTCCCCACCCCCAAAAAGTCTTCCACACTGGCTTTGCAGTGCTGGACAATTAGTTAGCCAATATTCAACTATTTGCAGTTTTTTCTTGCATAATGAGCAGATTGGATCATGTCCCGGCTTGTCGTATGGTCCCGATTAATGCTGAAAGTCAAGGAATTAATTGTTACAAATATTGAAATGTGGTACAATACAGCAATTTACGAACGATACTGCACAGTTGAAAGTAAGGATGTGCCAATACCAAAATTTTGGCCGATATAGATGCCGATTTTTATTTTGAAATTTTGCCGATGCCGATTCTAACTTTAGTGCGCCATGCTTAGTAAGCAGATAGAATACTGAAGACTTAAACCCTTACCACTATAAACGATTTTAATTTTATGAGAGCAGGTCATTCTCATCATTTTTCGAACACAAACGCAAGACAGATAACCGTTTTCTTGATCAAAAACACTGATATGCGCCAAGAAGTAAAATGTATATCATTGCGATGTACAGAAAGTATCGGCAAAGAATCGGAAATTTTTACAGTGCTGATGCCGATTCCGATACTCACGAAACGTTCTGATTATTACTGGTGCCAATGCCGTTTATTCGACACATCCCTAGTTGAATTGGCGACAAACATTAAAAATCAGTTAAACATAAAGTTAGACTAGGGCACCTCTGTTCAGTAGTAGTTCCTAATCCTTGCCTTATTCATGCGGCTTGCTGTAACACATGCATTTGTATTCCTCTGTTTAGCAACGTTGTTGCTTATCAATATCTCAATTTTAAAAGCAACTGAAACGTCAATTGTATTTAGCTTAGTGTTAAGCAGCAAACGTAGTGCCCGCCTCGTTTACAAGCTGTAAGTCTGCAGAATTTAACTAGTTTTAGTATTTGTCTCGGTTACACAACTGACAATGGGTAATATTCGTTTGCGAAGCGCAACGTTCAGCTCATTTTGTTTGATATTTTCTGAAGCTGAAATATTGGAAATGCGGCGAGTCACGCAACGCTATAAAGGACGCCTGTGTAAGGTGATTTAGGTTGTGGCTGGCCAGTGCACAATCATACAAATGCCCTTGATGCACCTGCATCGTAGCTTCCCAATTGTTAGGGTATCAGTGTTTACCTGCAATCCGCGTCTGTGATGACCTTTCATTGTTTCCATTTTTATGTTTTTAATATGTATTATATTTTAGATGACGCGCATTGTACTACCTGGTATGCAACAACGCAATCGAGGAGCAATTATTAATATTTCGTCAAATGCTGCGCAGTTGCCGATGCCGTTGCTCTCATTATACGCAGGAACAAAGGTAAGAATTATTCCGTCAGTGTTGAACTAAGATTTTATTTAAAAATCCAAGTGAAGAGTGTGAAGGTTTTGAACAGTCTGGTGATATTGAACAGTTTGGTGATAACTGAAAGTGTATCACTATAGGCGCGAAGATTTTACAGAATGCTGTAGTTTGGTTGGTTAATAATGATGTTTAGGTAATCTTAGGACTATTATGTAACATAGTATTTCGGTTTGTATCTTTTGGCGTCTGTTGTATTTTGTGTACTTTAATTTTGTATAGTTTGTGTGTTTTTTAATTTTAGGCATTTATTAGTTCAGTTTCACAAGCGCTGGCTGAAGAAAATCATAACAATGATGTTATTATCCAGGTAGGCGATGTTAGTTCTATTGAACCTACCATGCGCATATGCTGACTAGCTATATTAACACTTTTTACTTTGTGATGGCTGGACTGATTACTTTAACTTTACATTCTTTATTTTAGTGTATTGAACCGAGATTTGTGAGCACGAAAATGGCAAAGATGCGTCCCAGTTTTTTCGTTCCTGCACCGAATAATTTTGTTCGCGAGGCGTTTGGCACTGTTGGATTAACTCGTGTCACATCGGGTTGTATTGCACATACCATTCAGGTAACCATCATCAAGGTTGTAGTAGTATTTTTCAGCTTTAGAAGCACAGAAGGTGTGCATATTTTTATTTTTTGTACGTTTAAAATTTTATTATTTTTTACTCATGCAATATAACTTAATCAATTTTATAGATCTTTGTGCTTAATAGATAGGATCAAGAGTGCATGATATCCTTAACAAGAGTATGCAACCAGGCACATTCTGTATAGAAAAGAATGTACCGGCACGCGTTGTATTTTTGGCCCACTTCCCCGTTACTTGGGGGAGTCAAAATTTTCAGTAAACATTATAAAAACGTGGCATTCCCAAGTGTTCATTCATACTCCGTTTATATTCTTAAACTGTCGAAGTAATATAGTGTTCATTAAAGCTGAAATCGACCCAAAAAACAAAGGGGTAAGGCGGAAACTCAACGCGTGTTGGTAAATTTTGTGCAATGCACCACCTAGCTAGTTGCGCACTCTTGTTTAAGAGCATCCACTCTTGATAAAATCAATTCGATGTGTTAGGATAATAATTTCATCGCGAAAACTAAACGGTATGTGGATTTTACCTTCCATAAAAGTTTGCATGAATTCGATAAAAACTTTTGTAAAAACATAACGCGATTTTTTCACTTCATGGATGTTTCGATCCGCAGTATTTTTGTCTGGCGACACCGCTCGGAAGTGGACCCCGAAGACCATTGTTTAGATTGCGAGTACGTACTATATTTCTTGCTGAAAGTTTGTACTATGTACGTACATATGTAGTATGAATGGTTTGTTTATATAGGTATAGTGAACTGTTTTGTTAACTTTTATAGGATGTCGTATTCAGTATTATTCCTACGTGTCTTTTCGTGAAAATCGTGCGAATCACTTTGAGCATGGTGCGACAGAAAGCGATTAAAAAACAAGAAAAGGATGCGAAGTCCAATTAGAAAAATTTTGAAATTTTCGAACAAATTTTAAACTCGGATTTTTTAATTATGGCTTGCTTATCACTCACTGGCGGTCGGAAAGATTTCCATGTGATAAACGAGAAGTTTGAAAATTTATATATTTTACCCTGTTTACGATGAAGGATGTGAAATCTGGATGTTTTATTTGGAGCCATTAAAATAGAATTAACAAGTTTATGGTTTGTTTCTGATTGAACCTCAAATTTGTACTGGCGCAACAAGATGTTTAAGTTAAGTGCTTGAATAGGGTATCTGCTACTTCTAAGTTCAGTAGTGTGTTTTAATCTGGAAATCTGGTGCTACGCGGCTGTAAACCACGTATAACCGATTTGTTTTAGAAAACCTTAGAGAAATGTTTGATTAGTGCTAATGGTTTCTCTGTAGATCGTGTCTAGCTAATTGTGTTTACAACTACTGTCTTCAAAATGATTAAACAATATGCAATATATTACTTTGTGCATAAACTGGAAGTCCATACTTCAAAGTCCAGTTTAGTGATAAGGAAAGTTTGGCCCATGTTACTTTAAGGGGCGTCCAGGTTTTTGGTGGGTCTATAAAAGAGTACATAGGTTTAGATTCTAGATTACATTTTTTGCTTATGTTTAGGCAAAGGCTTAGGAACAAATTTTTGCAACCATTTTTGCAACGCTTAGGCTTAAGAATATGCTTAACGCCCCTAAAAGTAACATTGGCCATCCGATTCACTGATTACATATTTTGTTTTACGTTTAAATTTAAAGTAAAGATTTTATTGTCTCTCCTGCATAGGGAATGTGTAGTTTTCATTGTGTCGAAAAAATTAGTCATTGTAGTACGTAGCTTCAATCCAGGGTTCCACTGGAGATCTTGTCAGAACTGCACGGTCGGGACGATCCCTTTCCCCAAAGTAGTGCGAATATAATTGGTTTCCCCTTGATTTCTCCGAAAGATATGGCCACGCCGTGAATCGAAAACTCGGACCTTGCGCTCGCGAGTCAAGCGCGCTACCTATTACACCACGCGGTCGATATCATAATTTCCTCTGTTGGTATATGTGCACGAGTATGTATGTGTTTTACCATTACTCTAATTTTGCGTATAGTGCCGGCGCGCAGCATTTGCTACTTCTGTTTGTGCATACTTACGGGAATATTATTAAACTTTGTTGTTATTTTTATTTGTGAGTTGGTAGGAAGATCGCACAGTGCCAGGGATTGGGTGCGGCAACCCCCATCAAGTGTAGGGTCGATCTAAATGTGCGGGGCGGGAGCTACCCTGCTTAAATCAATCTCAACAAAAAATAGTGCTGTGTCGTTTTCCGTTTTTCTAAAATTTCAAGACTTACTTTCTTGAAATTGCAAGACGTAAATATCTTGTATTTCAGACATTCATAGCCTTAAACAGCTGAGAAATTAGTTTCTGATAATGATTAAAACATAAATGTCTTGTATTCAAGAAATTGGTATTGCTAATTTATAAGACACAAGTTTCTTTGTTTCAAGAAATGGTTGTATTTTCAAGAATTAATTTTCTGATTTCCTGTATGTAAAAAAAGTCGATCCGTTTATATGGTTAGAAGAGTAAATAAATAATCGAATTTCAAAGATATTTCGGGTTGAGCTCCGGCTCCCCAAACTTAAGTTTAGGTCTTGGACGTACCTTATGTTGTAACATTAAAGTATTGGGTTGAGCTTTAACTGCCAATTTTGAAGTCGGTTTCCATGGAAAATCTTTGTTTTTCATTTGACATTGTCTTATATATTTCAGAAATACTTTTCTTAATCGTTCGTAAAACAAAGTATTAAATTTAAGACATTTAAGTGTGAAAAATTTTAGACCAATATTTCTGATAATTTTAAGAAGTAAAAGTCTTGAATTCAAGACATATATGTCCAGAGTCTGTATCATGAAATAATTGTCGTAAATTTCAGACAATATTTCTTGAATAAAAGATAATTTATTTTGTGTGTAGCCCCCATATACCCGTTTCCCAAACATAGCATATTGTTGCAAGACCGTTCACGCGGGGGCTTTTGGTAACCATTCTCGCCAAATTTGGCTGGTTCGCCACTCCCAAATAGGCTCGGGCCAGACAATGTGATTAAAATTGATATTTCGATCCATTCCATATCCCTTTATTCAGAAATTTCCACAGTTTTATAAAAGGTATTAAATTGCAGTGATATGCAAGTCAGCTCTGGCTGCCAAGGCAGCAGGTGTATACATGCGAGATTGACAGGTGGCGCAACCCCAACTACGAAAATCTTCGTTCCTCTCCAATTGTCCCATTGTTCCAACTGTCGCAGCTCTCCCTACTGTCCCAACTGTCCCGCTATCCCAACTCGCTCAACTGTCCGGCTGTCCCAACTGCCTTAACTGTCTCGCTATCACAACAGTCCCGCTGTCCCAACTGTCCCGTTGTCCCAAGTGTCCCGCTGTCCTAAACTGTCCCGCAGTCGTATAACTGTCCCGCTGTCTTAACTGTTCCGCTAACCCTACTGTCCCACTATCCCAACTGTTCTGCTATCTCAACTGTCTCGCTGACCCAACTGTCCCACTGTCCAAACTGTCCCGCTGTCTTAACTGTTCCACTATCCCAACTGTTCCGCCATCCCAACTGTCCCGCTGTCCCAACTGTCCCGCTATCCCAATTGTCCGAATTGTCCCACTGTTCCGCTATCCCAACTGTTCCGCTGTCCCAACTGTACCCACTGTCAAAATTATAGTTGATGTGTGTACTCTTGATACATTACTGTCCCGGGAAAATGGGACGGCCTTTACGGTAACATTCGCCCAATTGGACGTTTTCGCCAACGCATATGTTACAATGGGTAAATTTAGCAACCGGGAGGTTTTGGCTCATGCTTAGACTAAAAGCTTAAGTTTAAGGCAGTTACTTCAACGTATAGTTAACATCAGCCGAATTAGTAATAATGTATTAATTTTTAATTTTATATTCTTTTATTTGCGTACTTTTTCCCAAATTTCAGGTTGTTAGGCATTCGTTTACTGTTTGGCACTAAACGTTGACTGATATACGCACAGACAATATGTATATGTGGTATATTTTAAAATAAACACAAAAATCGATCACAATAAAACACAGAGACACATGTATATAAACACAAATTGTCTTAATATTCAAATAAATATAGCTAAAAACACAAACAAAGCATCGAACAGCCAATAAAGTGTGGTGCCTGGTGTATCAGGTTTTGACAAAAAATTCACTTCCAACAGCAAGTCCTTAACCAGTCATTGTACTGTACTGACCCGAATAAGACGCAGGGATTGATATTTATTTGGCCTCTCCAGAAGGTACCCCCTTGTTATTCGGTTACGGACTGTTATTTATTTCTAACCCGCGCTCCGCCGCCCATCGTTACTGATATATATCCGGTACTGCAATCATCCGTTGAATTAAACGATTATTTGTCTTGTGTCAATTGCTTAAGCGATAATACAAGAATATACTTAGGAATGTACTTTCAAAATATAAGTACGCCTTAAAATTATTTTATCCTGGAGTCATTTATGCGCTGCAATTCGGGTCAATTGACATTTATGGACTCTAATTAGGGTTTAAGGACTCTATTCGCTTACTGACTCTTATTACGGATACGGACTCGTATTGATTCGGGCTCAAAATGGGGACTCTCCCCCCTCTTATTCCGGCCAATACAGTAATAATGGCCAATGTTACTTTTAGGGGCGTAACAGTAGATTAAGCGTATTCCTAAGCCTAAGCCTAAGCGTTGCAAAAATGTGTTCCTGCCTAAGCCTAAGCCTAAGCCTAAGCAAGAAATGTAATATAAATAGAATCTAATCCTACACTTTTATACCTCCACCAGAAACCTGGACGCTACTTAAAGTAACATGGGCCGTAATATTAGTATAGCGGCATTTGTAACACCAACATCTTAAACGAATGAGCAGCAATTATTGCTGTTGTTACGAAATATATATATATACATATATATATATCCGAAATTCATTGTGCGACAATGAAATTACGTCAGTTTTAAAGGGTTTAATTGCTGAATGTTAGAGTTTAAGAACTATGTTCCATTTTGAAGCTTTGAAGTTTCTCTGCTTATTTTGAAAGATGCCATTTATAATACGCGAAATGGGCTTTAAATAGAGTTTTATTGGTTTGACACGCTTGTAAAAGGTTCTGCGCTCGGTATTTGCAAGAGCACATAAGGACTTAGATTACCATTTTAAGCACTGACCATACTTTGTTGTTGTCTTCGGTATTTGGTTCAGTTACAACGTTGTTGTGTTTAACTTTGTCAATTGCAGCGTTTTGATTGGTTAAATTTCCTTTATTCTGTAATCTGTCGCTGTTAGCTGAATCTTCGTGATTGCCGGTCGCCACCGCGTCACGCGACATTTTGCCTGATAAATTAACTGCCAACATTTCCGCCCATGTCTGTAGTAGTCCGGAATTTGATGTTTGGCTTATTGTTGGCTTAGCTTCTTGGGAAGCGGTAGGCTTTTCAAGCTGGTTAGTTAAAGCAGGGACACAGTCCTCGAAATTGAAATTTCCTTCATGATTTAACTTATCCTTACTAGCACTGGCTTTGTTTTGTCTATCAGAGGTCGTATCAAAACTATTTTCAGGGCTGGTTGGTTTCGCAGGGGTCAAATCTAACGATGGTATACTTGGCTGGTGAGTGGGTTGCTGGCAAAACGCGAAAATTGGATCAAAATATGCTGGAGGGCTACGAAACGCCCAAAAATTTTGCGGAAAACCACTCGTCTGGGACTGGAGCAAACTGTGAGTGTAAGGGGATAAGTTACCGTTTGCTACTGCGGCAGCTGTTGCTGCTAAATACGCTGCTGCGTTTATAAATGTTGCAGGCGTTTCGTAAAGTTGCATTGCATTCGTGGTATCGCTATTTGTTGAAAAATTAGCCAATGGCATCGCGTTGGACAGCCACGGTATCGGATTGGTTGTTCCTACACTATCACGACCTGGTTTCTTGTTAGTTTCGGTTTCTGAAATCCGCTGCTTGAATTCGCATTTTGGTTTGGTTAAATTTGTTGCCACTTCGCTGTTTAATTCAATACTTGAATCTGATTGGCTGGCACGTCTGTTCGAAATTTCAATGCTTGATGTTGATTGGCCTCTACGACTGCTATTAAATTCAATACTCGAATCTGATTCACTAATGTGTCTACTCGAATGTGCAATACTCGATATTGCTTGGCTGCCACGATTGCTGTGTAATAACTTGCTCAACTCTGATTGACTAAATTGCGACTGCTGCGGTGAACTGGTTAAATCTGATTGGCCACTAGCATAGTTTCGATTACCGCTACGTTGGCATGGTTGACTAGTTCCAGGGTTGTATCGATGATGGATACTCAAATCTGATTGGCTGATCCCAGTCTGGTCACGAGCAATATTCGAATCTGATTGGTTGATTGCAGTCTGGTCACGAGCAATATTCGAATCTGATTGGCTGATTCCAGTCTGGTCACGAGCGTTCCTTGAATCAGATTGGAAGATTCCAGCATTGTTATTAATATCGGATCTTACAGGTGCCGTCATTCTTTGATAACAATTGGAATTAACTGTGGTACCAAGTGATGCTTCGCCTGTTAATTTCGCATATTGATTATAAAACATTGTTTCGGATGATGGAAATGCAAATCCAGAGTATGTCGTACGCGCTTCAACCTCTTTCGGTGATCGATTTTGCGTTGACATACCACACCGAGATGTCTCAAAGTCTAATGTCCTGTCTGATGCTCCATTTACTGACTTAGCTAGTAAATTATTAGATTTTCGCGCCATTTTTGCTTCACATCCAACGTATTCATTTAGATCAGAACCACAGCTGCCATCTGCTTGTGATTGTGCTTTCAGTCCTGGATGAAAATATCGTTCGAACAGTGTTTCAGAACATTTCTGTGCCTGAATCTTTTCAGATGAACTGTTGCTATCGTCTTCCAGGTTAGTAATTTTATTACTCTGCGTTCCGCTTCCGCTGTTGTCATTGTTATCACTGTTCGCTCCATTTCCGGTATCGTGTGATGTGTTGTAGACTCGTTTACGACTTCCACCGTTAAACATTGCTTTAACATCTTCCCAAGCGTGCAACAAAGCATCCGATGCGTCGCCTGAAAAAATTATGCCTGCATTTTAAATCTCATTATTTTATTTTTCAAACATTTCCATTGCGAATTGAATCGGTTTCAACAAAAGACGTATGTTAAAACGGTTTGGTGTTGAATTATTTTAATGCATTTATTAGCGCCGTTTGAATGTTACGTATCGCTAAGTTATTATCATTCCTAGCACGTCTTGTTGATAGATTCCGGTGAGTAGAATGCCTCAAAATGATTAAACACTGTGTATTGTGTATTATTTAAAATACATACTTCTCAGAGCGTATCATATCATCCTTAATAAGGTTGTTTCTAAGAATTTATTCTGAATTTTATTACAATATGCGATCATGCAGCACATTTGTTTGCGATTGTACACGGTACAGTTAGGTTACGGATTAGACAAAGTTTTCAACGTATGCAAGCTTTTGCGTTAACCTAAACCAAACTTGTGGACGAAGTGTACACAAGTCGACCTAGGTACTCTGTAAAAACACTCTACTTAAAATACTATAGTTATATTTTACTAAATTTTTTAAGTATAAGTGTACTAAATATTGAGTAAATCTTTGCTTAAATAATGTGAATAAGTAAAACTCCTGCTATCATTTCCTGATTAATTAAGTAAATGTAAAGCTAAGAATTTTGTGTTTTCTTAAAATTAAGTAAAACTTTTCCAAGCGCCATAGTAAGTAAAACCTACACTTAATTCGGCAACAGTTTTACTTAATTTTAAGTATATTTTTAGAGAGTATGGAGACTACAAATTTGATAATACTGCGAACAGATAATGTTACGTTGAATTTGTCGGCCTATGTAAAGATCAGGGGCGGAACGTTTTTCTGTCGGACTAGAATAGAGCAAGCTTAAGCTTTGACTAATTTTTTGCTTGGCTTAGGCTTAGGAATACACTCATTCTTACGCGTAGGTTTAGGCTTAGGAATATGCTTATAATACTGTTCCGCCCGTGTTGTTTACATTGGCCAATTTGTCTAACAGTTAATATACTTCGAATTGAGAATGTCGACTTTTATAAGCCACATCTATGCAACCGAATTAAAAATTATCTTTAACCTTCAAGGAATAAATGCCGACGCCAAGAGTTGAAATTCGCTGCGTCAGGTTGAACGTACGCACTTGACGCCAGTCGATGTGAATGAAATATGAATTTGTTTGGCGAAAAGAATAAATTGCAAAATGCGCAACGAATACATTTCGCTCGTGAAGAATTGTACCGCGACGGCAGGAAAAAGCCACGACAGCCCCACGCGCAACCATGTTTCACCTGGAGATGTGATATACCAAAATGTTAGCTTATCTAAACATATACATACATACATACATACATACATATATAAATAAATATATATACATATATATATCACGGTTCAACCGGAATTCCTGTTCCGGCCGGAATTCGTGCATAAATTGAATTCCTGTCGCTGGTCCATATTCTGCATTTAAAGATGCAGGAACCGGAATTTTTACTGCTGTGTGTCAAATTATTCATAATCATTTCAAAATTTGCTTGTTTTAGTAAAGTTTTCTGAAAAGTCCACTGTACAATTCGATGATGAAAATTATTTTAAATCCCGGTTCCTGTTGCTGTTCCAGATTCTGCAAAGAACATTTTTTTGCAACGTCTAAAATTTCAGAAGCTAAATATTTCATCTCACGTACCTCAAATGCGAAATTTTCCGGCAACTTTGGTGGTTCGTTTTCAGTCAAAAACGATTTACATAAACGTTCTGCTTCACGTTTTGTTATCATTCCACAACGTCGTGACGATATTGGCATTGCACCTGTAATAAAAACAAATACACAAACATATAGATTTTGGGCCCATATTCATAGTTTTAGGGGCGTAGCGTTATCTCGTACGATTTTATCAAAGTAGATTTAGACTTAGGCAAAGGTATAGACGGTGCATGTAAATATCAGGGGTGGACTGTTTTTCTGTGGGACTGTAATAGAGTAAGCTTAAGCTTTAGACTAACTTATTGGCTTAAGCTTAGGTTTACGCATAGGTGTAAGCTCGTCTCTTACGCTTTGAGCTCGAGACTTTGGTTTAGGCTTATGAACACGCTTAAACTACAGATACGGTTTTGTTCTACACATTGGCCCGTTTTAGACTTATGCGTTTCTTACATCGAAGCTTACCATAACAAGGACCACGTCTCCGTGACTCGTTCACAGCTTGCTTAGTATATTTTTCACTTAGCTTAAACATTTCGTATCACAAGTTGAATTTGTCTTATAGTTCAATTGATCGTATTTTAGCCACTGTAGTGGCCCGAAGAAAAGGAGAGGGGGCTCGCATTTATTCTGCCTCTCCAGAGAATACCCCCTGTTATTCGGTTACAGACTGTTAGTTACTTTTAATTTACTCCATGTTAGTTTGACCCAACGTCCTTCTATTTTATATTTTTCTCTTTTGAGCAGAACTGACTTTCTCCGAAGCATTTTTGTTGATTGCCATGTTTGTTAATTTTTTTGAATTTAATAAAGTTTATGCACGTTGTCTGAGTGTCTGTTAGTTATATATTACAACACTCAATGTCATTCTTTTACTTTGGCCTCTTTTATGGACTCCTATTATGACAGACGGACTCTAACCACTTGCGGACTCTAAAATTAGAGTTACAAACTCCTATTGATTGAGATTTAAAATCGAAACGTTCCACTTATAACCATCCATCTTATTCGGGTGACTATACTAACCTGCTCTTCGCAAAATTTCCAATTGAACAGGAGTGCATTGAACACACGTGATACCGAGTGCGACCCTCCTGTTATGGATTTCGTTGTAACTGAAATCTTTCAGGAGTGTAGTTGATATCTGGGCAAGACACAGACGTTCTTCTGAATTGATGGTTAGCGCGACTATCGGCACTCCCTATTAAACAAAAATATACCATTTAGATGTTAGTATACTTTCTAAACTGGAGTAGGTGCATAAATATCTTGCCACACTCTAAATTCCAATGAGTTAATTATCCAACTCAGGCGGAGACTAGTTATTTCTGAGTTAACAACAGTAACTTCAACTCACTTTCAGTTCAGTTGATTCTCACTATGAGTTGAGTTGACTCAGAAGACGATGATTAATTAAATCAGAATAGGTTGAATCAACTCGAAATTGTGAGTTCTGATAGTCCTAACTCAGACACAGTGATTCAACTCATTCTGAGTTAAAATCAACTTACTGAAATTTACAATGCATTGAATATGTTTTATATTTCTTAATGTATACCATTTTCTCGAAACGGAGACTCCATCTGTTTTATTTTAGCCAAAATTTAAACATCATAACAAAATCTTGTTTTGCGTTTGCCAAAATGATATTTTTCGCGCACCAGATTTTACATATTTGACTTTAAAAGCGAATATTTTCCAATATATACGAGATTTATTTGGAAATACGCATGGTCTTTACAAAACGTTGGTTACCAGGGTGCCCCGCATATTAATTTACCGGATACCGGAGTCTAATGTTACTGAATACGTAAACATTTTTTCGCACTGTGGGAATTGTTTGAGTCGCGGAAATATATATTGAATTAAACTTATATAATTGTTAACTTGGATTGGTTATTTTACTTCAGTGCGCAAAACTTAAGCTTCATGAATTGCCTGGGAAGTATAGAATCGCCGCAAAAGAGTTTTTTTATGTTTACTTATATAAAACAAGGCAGATCGTATTCGTTGCCACAACCGTAAATATCTGGCATCCGGTAGTAAGGATATACATTATATGTGGTCCCTAGAAATGGATTTAATAGTTTAGCAAAACTAACCATTAAATTGACATTTTTAACATGATGCGGTGTAACCACGTTGGTATTCGATGTATTTCCGCTGTTTCCAGCTAAATTATTACTGCTTCGATCGAATTTTGTCGCTTTGATTCCGGTCACTTTTCGTGATTGAAAGCGGCTGACAATATCGGTAGAAGTTTCTGATTTCTCGTCAGCCATTGGCAGATGTAAATCGCTGGCAGATTGCATTTCATTGGTTAATTCGTTTCGGTTTGCTGCGTTTTGATTGGTTGTTTCGCTTTCGGTGTCTGATGGACTTGCGGTCAAACAATTTCCAGTGGATGCTGAGGTTACTGCTGAGTTGGGATCTGTGTTGAAAGTAGCGATTTCACGGGTTGGAGATGACATTCGCGTTTTTGAATTACTGTTCTCGGTGTAAACGGTGATTGTTTAAGAACTGGTTAAAACTTATCGAACCAATTAATAAACTTTACAAAGATAAAGGTAAAAACAAAAAACTGACTAACTTTCGAATCGGGTCTCTTCGTAATTACAGATTTGGGTCCGCATATGTTAAGTTTTTGAGCGACTATATAAAACCTAACTTGTGTCAAAAGCTTGAGCGATAATGCAAGGTTATATTTAGGAATGTGCTTTTGAAGCATAAGTACGATTTAAAGTTTCGAAGTCAAATTATTTGGTCCTGGAGTCATTTATGCGCTACAATTAGGGATCATTGACATTTATGGACTCTAATTAGAGTTTAGGAGGGACTCTATACGCTTACGACTGTTGACGGAATGCATTCGGTGATTTCGGTGTAAATGTACGCTACAACGTAATCAACACCGCATCTACCGTAATCCATCAAAAATCTTGTTGTAACTGTGTTTACCGAACAGAATTTCGTGAGTTGGCCTAATGCGGGGGTTCACGTTATAACCGGGGCAGGCGGGACACGGTTTGTCCCAAGTTGATTCGACGTCAACGTTAAAATTCGCGCTCTTATATCGGGTCAACAGACAAAGCTCGAATGTTATATGACATTTGGTAAATTTTTAGAAGTCACCTTTGAATTGTGGTTTACGCAGTGTTTTTCATCATTATTGTTTTAACTTTTTAATGAGATTGTGGGCCGGAGTCCATAATCACAGGCCGTAAACGGGTAGAATCCCTAAACCTTAATTAAAGGCTATAAATGTTAATTGTCCCAGATTGCATTGCATTAGATGGCTCCAAGGCCATATATAATTCGAGTTCGTAACGTTAAAGCATATATACTTAAGATTTCAAAGTATAAACCTTGCATTATCGCTCAAGGTTTTGATACAAGACAAATAAACATTTAATTCAACGACAACTGCAGTACCGAATATATATCAATACCGAAGGGTGACAGAGCGTGGGTTAATAATAAATTACAGTCCGTAACAGAATAACAGGGGGCACCCTTGAAGAGGCCAAATAAATATCAGTCCCCTCTCTTTATTCAGGTCACTATACTGCATTCTGTGTAGAAAAGAATATTGGCGTACACCATCCCTTAATATTTACGGGGTGCTGAAATTCGCCCAAACAGAGAAAACTCATAAAATGCTAATGGCAAAAGTTTTATATATCTTGGAAATAAGTTATTTTTTCATGTTTCATTTGTATTTTACATGTGACATATAATATCACCCCCCACCAAATTGAAGGGGTAAGCCGAAAAGAGAACGTGCGCTGGTACATTAATATGTAGCAAGCAAAATCAAGCAGTTGCACACTCTTGTTCAAGAGTGATCTTCCGCTGTTGGTATCATTAATAACTTTGAAGTTGCTTTTGAGGCTAATAGGTTAACAAAAAGACCAACCTATTCCTAAAACCTTCGTTTAAACCTAAACTTTACCTTTACATTTGGAGGATAGGATTCATGAGCCGCTTATTTCATACAATGACTGGATCTCTGAAACCCTACGTACAACTTTTAGTATTATGTGCTACACAATTACTTAGCCATTTTGTCGTTTTTAAAAGCGTACTTACTTAAGTAAATACTTAAGTCATTGACTAAATTTCATATTGTACATAGTAACAGTTAGATTATATTAGCCTTGGCCTAAATGAAATTGTTAACTCGTGATACCTCCTTAACATAAAGCAAAACTGTAGCTTTTTTGTTTATGATCGTTTCTCACAAGGGTCTGTATCTGCTTACGAACTCTTATTAGGGATACGGACTCCTATTGATTGGGACTCAAAATGGGGACCTCCCTCTTGTTATCCATCCCTCTAATTCGGGTCACTACAGCAAATACTTAAGTAAGATTTTGGAAAACCAGCCATTATCTTAGTAAGACTCATGGGGGACTCTAGGTAATGTGGTGTTGCAAAATGTGCCGTAGTGAACTACAGCCATAAATTTACGGTTACTGTATGTAGTTGCTTTTATTATTAATTATGAAAAATAGCAAGATTTTTTGGTTGAAAAATGCATAGTTTCAGTGAATTAACTCAATGATTTTATGGGTATGGCAATTTTGATTGAAAACTAAAATTTTAAAGATGTCGTTTTTGCATAACGCAATCGTTACTGTAGTTGTTAATATTATCATAAAGATTGCGAGATTTTTGTTGAACAAAGATGCATAATTTCAGCGAATTATAAATCTTCAAACGTAAAGGTAATTTAAGATTAAGATTGAAAAATTTTAAAGATCTCAATTGCATCAGCAATCGATAGCACGCACTTCACCTGTAAAGGCAGGGTCGATTAGAAATTATAATTGATTTCTTTGTAAGAATAATAATAGAACAAAAAACAACATCCACTTGCATTAAAACAGCAAAAATAATAAATATAATAAATGATGCAATAAATATGGCACAAAAGCATTACGGTAGCTTGAAGGATATTTCTGGGTCCCCGACTTTTGGATATGATGGAACCTTTGTTCAACGAGATCGTCGCGTTCCTTGATAAAAAATTTTAAACTTGTTTTCCCTGCACCATAAAATTTCAGTGAGAGTAGATTTTAACTCAGAATGAGTTGAATCACTCAGTCTGAATTAGGACTATCAGAACTCAGAATTTTGAGTAGATTCAATTCAGTCTGAGTTTAGTTAATCAACTCACCCAGAGTCAACTCAACTCTCAGAGTGAGAATCTCAACTCAATTTGGAGCGAGTTAATGTTTACTGATACTATATTCAGAAATAACTAGCTCGCCAGCTGTGAATTGATTGAGCAACTCATTGAAATTTACAGTGTGAGCTTTTTCCTCAGCAAACTGCGTTACAGTGAGAAATTTACATTTTACGTTCGATATTGCGTGTAACACTGATAAAAGTTAAAAATTGCGTCAAAAATGCACAATTTGTCAGACATGCATGTTATATATGTACACACTGCAAATTTCAATGAATTGATTAATCAACTCAGCTTAATGTGGGGCTCACGTTATAACTGGGGCAGCCTGGAACACGTTTTATCCCAATCACAATAGCGGGTAACATTGTGTCTACACTTAAACCCGCTGTCAAATTAAAAAAATTTGAATTGTCTGCTATCTTAGTGTGACATCCGCTATTAGTGCTGCAATATCACATGATATTCGAAATATTGTCCGTTAGTATCATATGACAAGTTTGAAAATGTCTGCAAGGCTGTGGTAAACTAACCTAAATGTCCTGTAGAATATCATATGAAAATAAAATTTAAAGTTTGAATTATTTGTCCTTAAAGGGTTAGTTATTTCTGAGTTAATAACAGTAAATATTCACTCACTTTGAGTTGTGTTGATTCCCGTTCTGTGCTCAGTTGATTCCGGGTGAGTTGAATAATTAAATCAAAGTAAGTTGTATCGACTAAGAATTCTGAGTTCTCAAAGTCCTAACTCAGATTGAGTGATTCAACTCATTCTGAGTTAAAATCAACTCACTGTCACTTAAAGTGTATATATTGTTTTGGTACTCGTTTTTAAGATTTCTTCAAGATTTGTTTTCTAAAATTTTACAATTTAGACAGAAAAATTTCTAATCCATTATGTTTTTCAAAACTATTCACGCTCAGTTTTGCAGTAAAATTTGCAATTAACTGCAATTAGTCGCTCAAATATATTATGCGTTCGAGTTTTAAACTTTTAGCGTTCAGCGTGTCATTGGTATTTATTTGCTACACCGTTGTACGTAGCATAAACCGATCATAACGGTAACAAACACTTGGGCCATCTATAACCTAAGCGCATTTTACTAAGCTTAATTGAATTTTCGAACGAGGTCGCTAAATTATTGACAAATTATAAAACAAAAATGTCGGATAAATTTTTGAAATATTTTTGTGTCAAAAATCATATTTGGCGCAGAGGTTTTACAAAATACGTCGCTAAAAATGGCTGGATCAAGAATTAACCTTTCACGTGCCTGTTTTTTTTGACCAAGAGCATACCAGGAGGGGCCGCAGAAACGCCGCGTACGCCGCGTTTTTCAAATTCATTTTAGTGATATACAGACATTGGCTCATCGTTAGCGATTTGCTAAACTTTATCTTAAAGAAAGAACCTTTATTTTAGTCGGTTTTCGACGCGACCCTGACCATCAATTGGAACGCTTCAGCCAGCATGTCACATTATTTCTTGATACAATGGTTAATTTAATATATTGCATTTTAACCACATCAATAATTAAGCGAGACACGTAGGTTGCTTTACATTTACATATACCTAATTATGTCAAAATATAGCGTTTTTATCACCTAATTTCGCGTTGAATACTTCGTTTTTGCAAACTGTCACAAGTGACAACGTTTGAATGAATACAAGAAAATTAAAATGAAAAATCAAAATTTGTTGATGACGCAGCCTAATTTTTGTCACAAAATGTTTGCTCGGTTGAGTTTAATTTTGAAATATTAATTTTCGTATAATTACAGCCTCTACAGACCGGCATATACGGGATTAAAAAATTATTTATTGGATCGCATTGGAGATTTTGCAAAATTTACAGCAAAGACAAGTACTGAATAGGATTTGTTGCGAAAAATATGCGACAATATCATTCGAAAACAGGATACCGTTTTAAGTTTCCTATGTTTGTGTCGAATATTATTCAATAGCTGTCGTTGCTTATCGTTCTGAGTGTTTTGATATACAACAGGTGTACATCATTTGACACCCGCAAATGAACCGACCATTTATCCAGCGTCAGAAACCGCAAAGTATCACCGTCATGGTGGACCAATACATAGAACAGGGCCGTTAAACAGTAACTTAAGTATATTCCTAAAAGCCTAAACGCAAGAATGAGCTTACAGCTATAAGCGTAAGCATACACTGTAAATTCCAATGAGTTGAATAACTAATTCAGCTAGAGATACTTAGTTATTTCTGAGTTAATAACAGTTAACATTAACTCACTCTAAGTTGAACGGATCGTCACTCTGAGTTCAGTTAATTACGCGTAAGTTGAATAATTAACTCAGACGGAGTTTCACTGACTCAGAATTCTGAGTTCTGAATGTCCTAACTCAGACTGAGTGATTCAACTCATACTGAGTTAAAATCAACCCACTGGAATTTACAGCGTATTAAGCGTAACCAAAAAAGTTGTTTACCGCTTAAATTTATTCTACTGCAGCAGTCCCGCTGAACAACGTTCCGCCGCTGATCTTTGTACATGAGCTTCAGTGAGTACCTGTTGCCGAATTAAAATCCATGAACCAGTTTTAATCAACGCATGCAGCGTAACAACAACAGTTTTAACCAATTGTGCCACAAAATTAAAATATCTCGTGGTCTCATTGGTTATTTGCATTCAAATAAATTTATAATATTTTGTTTCGTGTTGGTGTTTAAAATAGGTATGTATACTCGAGTGTTAACGCAGTATTAAGCAACAAACTTTAATCATAAAGTCGGTCCAGAAATAGGCCACCAAGGGACCATCGAGTCTACGCCTCGCGGATAACTTAACCTGCTGGAGGGGGGGGGGGCAAAAATTGCAAAAAGGTGCCTTGAAACAATTTCTTTACAAGGTAAGCTAAACATATTTAGGATAGGCCATTCAAATGTTTCAAGGTAGGAACTCAGAGTTTTATTGGGTCATTTTTGAGCTGCGTTCCCGATGGAACCACGGGTATGTGATGTTTATGGCAAAGGATTTCAAACGGATCGAAAGTTCGTGTGTTTAAAACTTAATACCTTTGAGCTAAAATATTAATAGTAAAAGTTCAAATGTTAATTATCGAAAACACGCAATATTGTTGGTGCACAAGTTTGGCTGTGTGTACTGCAGGTATTGGTGTCCCCGGAGATAGCGAGAGAGAAATGAGCGAGAGAATGAAAGTGAGTGAGTGAGTGAATGAGTAAGTAAGTGAGTGGGTGAGCGAGTGACTTGAGTGAGTGAGTGAGTGAGTGAGTGAGTGAGTGAGTGAGTGAGTGAGTTAGTGAGTGAGTGAGTGAGTGAATGAATGAGTAAGTAAGTGAGTGGGTGAGTGAGTGACTTGAGTGAGTGAGTGAGTGAGTGAGTGAGTGAGTGAGTGAGTTAGTGAGTGAGTGAGTGAGTGAGCGAGTGAGTGAATGAAAGTGAGAGAAATAGGACGAAAAAAGCGTAAGAAATGAAAAACGGAGAGAATTGATGGAGACAAACAGTGTGACAGAGAAAGAAAGATGAGAAACATGCGACAAAGAAAAAAAACGTGAGAAAAGAAAACGCGTAAGAATCGAGCCAGAGAAAGTGTAAATTAAAGACAAACCATAAACAGAGAAACAACAAAGAACCTCGAAGAACTGAGTGAACAATGAATGAGAGTGAGGCAGAAAAAAATAAAAAAACAAGCAAGAAAATGAGAAACGCAAGAAAACAATGACTGAGAGAGAGAAGATAAAACGACAGATTGCCCACAGGTTTCAACCGTAAAATTTTTCACATTTGCAAAACAAATTGTGCAATTCAGCGTGTTTGTTCGTAATTTTAAGTTAATTTTGAAAACTTTCGCTGCCGAGCATTCTCAAATGACAACTTAAACGAATGTTTAGCATCAATAAAAGAGTCTACATTAAAATTCACTAAATCAAAGTCAATAAATAACATAAATTTTGTGTCACTTTTATATTCTTAAAAGGGTATATAAATAATCGAATTTCAAAGATATTTCGGGTTGAGTACAGGCTGCCGCAACCTAAGTTTACGTCTTGGACGTATCTTAGATTGTAAAATTTGGGTACTGGGTTGAGCGTTAGCCCCCAATTTTGTAGTCGGTTTCCATGGCAAATCTCTGTGTTTTATTTCAGAGATATTTGACTTATATTTATTTCAGAATAGTCGTTCATTAAACAAAGTTTTAAATTTAAGACATTTCAGTGTGAAAAATTTCAGACCAATACTTCTGAAAATTTTAACAATTAAAAATCTTGAATTCAAGACACATATGACTGGAGTCTGAATCAAGACGTACTTGTCTTAAATGTCAGACAATATTTCTTGGATACAAGACAATTTATTTCGTGTGTAAGTACTGGAGATTAAACTGTCTGAGCGAAACTCTCTACATCCCTTCACTAACGGTAAGGTGTGAGCGACATTATGTCAAAATATATTAATGGATTCATACGAAGGTTTTCAAGGTGTCGTTCAGCTCTGTGGTTTGTCCGCTACGTGAAATTTACAATTTAAGAAATGTATCAATCTATTTTCGTCTCCCGTGAAAAATTAAGAAAGACTCAGCAGACTTTTAAATATTGCACCAAATCTGACTACTTCAGAAACTTCAGTTACCACAGTCTAAGCATCGACACTGCAATTGTTTAGGCGAACATTCGACCAGATTAAGGATTGGATTATGGTATTTAGAAAATAGCGTACTTCAAATGGCCGTAGCGACATTACACTGTAAAGTTGAAAAACGTTTCTAATTACCAACTGCGCGGGCAGACAGTCAGTAAAACGGTTGACACGCAAAATTTCGAACCAGGAAGTCAAAGGTACGTAGCATCCAACTGACTGGCTTTCGTCAAGCAACGCGAATAACAAAACTTTGCTTGATTACGCCGAAACTTAACATTGATTTTTAATTTTGTCTATATATTCATGATTAAAAATGACACTTGCTTATATTTGTAATTATTTTCCGTGTTCAGAAGCTAAGTGCCAAGCCTAGTCTACCTCCCTGCTTCCCCTTGGAGGGGCTCACTCGTCAAGGGGACGCACTTCGACTAACTCAGTATGAATGATTCGGTCACGATCGTAAAAAAATTAGTCGTAATTTTGGCCATTTCTCAAACTGTCAGACGCCCTAAAACATCAAATCTGCGGCAGACCTCAAAATATTTTCGACCAGTTGAAATTGTCTTTTTAATACGGACGGGGGTCTCAATGAACGGCGCGGATGACTTGGCGAACAACAAGAAGCCCCACGCAGATCAGATTGAAAGACCTTAATGAATCAATAAAGATCTTTACTGAATCTTACGTGCGGTCTCGTCAGGACAATCAAAAATTTGCGATAACCTGTAAGATTTCATATGTGTCTGGCGTAGACTGGCACGCCTAAAAAATTTCGACTGCGGAGTTATTGATATATTTACCTCTTATGCGAAAAAAAATTATAAACAACGCTCCCAAGATACATGAATAGATTCAATCCTCCGGACACAGGTCAATCTAGAACTCAGACCAGGGATCGAAGAACATTAAATGTTCACGTCTCGCTCGCGTATTTCCACAAACTGACCGTAAGGACATAAAATTGCTGTTTGTGTTGGGATTGAATACATCAAATGCAAAAAAATACGTTTGGCTTCTCGCTCGCTTCGCCGGCGAACACTTTTTTCAAGTTCTATAAACTGACCCGTAAAGACATTTCCCCTGAGACCTAATTTTATGCTAGGATTCGCACCACTAAGCTATAGGAGCTTGACGCTCGAGCAAGTGGGAGCTCTCACGTCTTGTGGTGATTTAGAACTATGTATACGTGTTGCAATTGATAAACACGGTGCGATATATACTGTTTAACGTATATACACTGCGCTGAGTTGCCTACAGTCAACTCATTGTGAGAAGGGGTAATGTCATTTTAAAAATGTTGTTGGCTGGCTCACTCACTCCGCTTACAAGGTTTCCTTTACTATATCTTGCAATTTCCAATAACTCGTGCCCCCGTCGTAAATCTTGCGCGCATTTACTTCCCTTCCCTGTAATGGCCACCCACGTAATTGCCACCCTCGTAAATTTCTAAATCCGCCACTGTCGATGCCGCCTTGGCTGAATTCCGCAATTTTGGATTCTTGATGGCCCAGGAACCGTCGTAAAGCGTAACCTCGGCTCCCTGAAAAGGCTTGAAACTTCCAAGAACTGAGACATAACAAGTTTTATATATTATACCTTTTCAAACCAAGAGAAACTACTTGGTTGTGTTCTGATTCGTGTATCCCAGGATGGGGCAACGGAATTTGATTGGGTATTTCGAGGAAAATTTTGCGCCTCAACGCGGAAATGTTGTGACTTGATTTGCATGAAATTTTGCGTACTCTCAATATGCTGTTTTTCAAATTGTTTGGGAGGCCCCAGAAAATAATATTGAATTGACTACGGGACTGTTTTCAAGTTGTGGATTTGAATAGCAAATAAATTGTATAAACTTGCAAATTTCCGCTAAAATACGGAATGTTTTTGTGTGTTCAATTTTAACATTATCACTTGTTAAGACGAACAAATGAACGTACTTCTGAGTTAATATGACTCATTCTGATTCAATTTATCAATTTTCCCTGAATTAAATCACTCAGAGTGAGAATCATCTCAACTCAGAGTGAGAATCATCTCAACTTAGAATGAGCTATAGTTTGCTGTTTTTAACTCAGGAATAACTAACTTTTCGTCTGAGTTGATTAATTAACTCATTGGAATTTATAATGTACGCTTTATAGATTCAAGCTCAAATCATTTGGTCCTGAAGTCATTTATGTGCTACAATCGATTTCACATTTAAAACTTCAACTTGTCATTTGACTTCGAAATTGATGTCCATTATTAAGCTCAATTAAGCTAAACGCAAATAACCTGTACACGTTTGCCTCAAAATATTCGCCGAATATATCTTTTGATACGAAATAGTCTTTATTACGTTTCAGTTTACGTACCAGGCGGCCTTTTTTAGCAAGTTATATACATTGAATTTGAGGGTATAAAATTGTAGGTTCAGGGTCATTACGGTAGTAATTTGTTGTCATTTTGGTGTCCAATAAATTAATTTTTTACGCAAAATTAAGCTAATAATTTTGAGCGTATTTTGAATTTTGACTGCTACTGGCGTATCCTTGGGCTCAGTGTCAGACAGTAAATTTGACTCAAGTAAAATTGGTCCAAACTGCGATACAGGTAGAGGGTGGCATCGCACTGTAAATTCCAATGAGTTGATAAATCAATTCAGCAAGCGATTTGGTTATTTCTGAATTAATATCAGTAAACATTAACTCACCCTGAGTTGATTTGATTCTCATTCTGAGTTGAGTTGACACTGGGTGAGTTGATTAATTAACTCAGAATGAATTGAATCAACTCAACTTTCTGAGTTCTGAAAGTCCTAACTCCGACTGAGTGATTCAACTCATTCTGAGTTAAAATCAACTCACTGAAATTTACAGTGCGAGGGTCATCATTCCTGTCACAAATCGGCACAGTAATAAAACACCTATCTACAATTAAGGTTGAAAACAAACCAAAATGTTACAGATTAAATACTTCCAAATGGTTTTAAAACTACAAAACCGATCGCCAATTGGTGACGCACTGTAAATTCCAATAAGTTGAGTAATCAACTCAGTAAGAGAATTAGTTATTTCTGGTAATTTCTGAGTCAATAACAGTAGACATAAACTCACTCTGAGCTGATTTAATTCCGGGGTGTTGGTCTATTAATTAACTCAAAATGAGTTCAATCAATTCAGAATTCTGAGTTCTGAAAGGCCTAATTCACAGCTCAGACTTCTGAGTAGATTCAACTCAGTCTGAGTTAAAATCAACTCAATGGAATTTACAGTGTAAGCTTTGCACACATTGGAGAATATAGATCGAAATTAAAATATTTATTATCTGAATTTTAAACTCTCATACATAAACCATCAGTCAATGCTACGTTTAACTGAATCCGTGATTCGGAACGAATAAACCATACATCAAAATGAAATATTCTGTTTGAAACATTAATTGTCTTAAATGTTATAAAATTAATGTCTTAAAAGTTTTGTATAAATTCACAAATTTTGGTGATCATCAAACTATAACATAGTCACGTAATAGTCGAATTAACCCAAAAAGTTGTCACTATTTAAGTGAAATTTCAATTTGCCAAATCCGAAGTCTTACGCCAAAACTATTGTTTAGAATTATATAATCATATATTCAAAATTTTTTCATTAGTTCCATATTCGACCTCCAGTTTTAGTTTTATACAAGCCGTTAATACTTAGTGGTTTAGTTTCTTGGCCAATGTAAAGAACAGGAGCGGAACAGTATTATAAGCATATTCCTAAGCCTAAGCCTAAGCGTAAGCCTAAGCATGAGTCTAAGCGTAAGAATGAGCATATTCATAAGCCTCAGCGTAAGCTTAAACCTAAGCCACACAAAAATTTAGTTTAAAGCCTAAGCTTACTCTTTTCCAGTCCCACAGAAAACGTTCCGCCCCTGATCGTTACATGGGCCGGTGTCTGTGCAACCCCCTGCCAGCAGGGTGTAATTGGGTAGCCTTTCTCTGTTTCCATTATAGAATTACGGCAAATTCTGTTATTTTTTATGCATAAAATGAGTTATAACTAACGTATATATCTTATAGGATCTAAAATTTTGAACGTGGGGCACGCAAGCAAATATTTTATTTTCCCGTAAAGCGAACAAATTTTTTCAGGTACCCAAATCTGTATGCCTAAGTTACTACGCAGTAATATTTAACCCTCAACGGCCCGGCAAAATTTTCACCTTAATCAGCCCAACGGTCTACATATGTAGACAACACAACTAGCGTTAGTTTTGGCTTATCTCAGGGTGCTCTCCTCCTTTAACTGGCTTGAGACAGTCAGAACTAGTGTTCTGGCGGAGTTCCACCCGCTCCCCGTCCAGCCTCCCACTGCGGGCGCGTTGTCCAGTTAAGCACAGTCGTTGCACGTTATGGTGCGATTCATGTGGTCCTTGCACACTCGTTTTCCACATGACGAACAGCTCAATCTCGTAGATTTGCGACAACTTGTGACCTGACATTTGGTCGGTTTACCAGATGTAGAAGGTTCGTTTCGCTTTTGAGGCAGCCCGTAAGCCATAAATGAATCCTTTGATTTTGCGTAAATTTTTTCACTACTGTAACGTTTGGTCATATTGTCTTGCGCTAGTTGTTCGGCTTCTTTTTTCATGAAAACATTGCGTGACTTTTGATATCTGTTCAGTTTCATGACAATGAATGCGTTGTGCAACGGTACTTAGCAGGTTTCGCCGGCATGTACGCTCGCCCCGGTGCATATCCTCTATACCCGTAGAGCTGTTCATCTACTGTAAGTGATTCGGACGGTATATAATGAAGACGTAAGTTGGACTGAAATAGGTCCCAAACATCTCGTATAGCAGCCATTTTGTCACTTTTTTGACGCTCCCGGCGAGTCAGTTTGTTGTCGAATGTTACATTTTCCAGCAACTGTTTCATTCTGTTTTTTGACAGCGCGCAGCGGTAAAAGGGCCTGCTGTCGTTTTTGGTGAATAGTGAAGCCACTGGAGACATGTTATCGCGATCTGCACCAGCTCTGCTTACCACCCCAAGCCAAGCTTTCAGCTCGCACATTGGTAGCGTTGAAAAATTGCGCGCCCGCAGTCGCCTACTAGTGAGTCGCTGAATTGTATGTAAAATGGGCTCGTTTATATAAAGATAAAATGCTTGTGACTCTGTTGTAGGGTTTACTGCAGTGCCTTCGCGAAAGCGAATTATATTTCTAGCTAACACACGGACAGGCGGTGTTGTAGAATGCCACTCAACACCCGTCGCTGACAAAAACACATTACTTCCACTAGAAGTCTCGTCCATATCGCTCAACTCACTACTAGATGCGTCCGATTGTTTTTGTAATTCACCATCACTATCTTGCTCATAAATAGCAGCCTCTTCACTACTGCATTGACCTAACTCAACTGATTCTGAGTCGTCAATTGAACTATTGTCGTCCGGTTTGTCATCTTCTGTCTCTGAATCACTTGGTTCTAATACACGTCGTACGACCTCAGTCAAAGATAATTTATGCAAACCTGACATTTCCCTGACTTTACCTCACCATACAAAACCGTGTGTAAGAACAAAACGTTCCAATTCTTGTCAAAACTCAAACTATGATCAAAGCAACATCTGTCTACATATGTAGACGGTCGGGTTATATAGGTATATGACTCACTGTACAGCAAACTTTTGTTCCCACAATGCTATAAGTTTTTTATACTACTATAACAGAATAATTATCGATGGAAATTAAACAATAGATTCTTAACTATAGCACCTGCCGAACAATCAATTGTCGAACTGGTTATGTCTACATATGTAAACTGTCGGGCCATTGAGGGTTAAGAAGTTTTCTCTATCTCCACAAAATATTAAAATGTGAAGTTTACCAAATTCGACCCATTTAAAGATCAGGGGCGGAACATTTTTCGGCGGGATTGCAATAGAATAAGCTTAAGCTTAAACTAATTTTTTTGCTTGGCTTAGGTTTAGGTTTAGGCTTAGGGAATAAACTCATTCTTACGCTTAGGCTTAGGCTTAGGAATTAGCTTATAATACTGTTCCGCCACTGTTCTTTACATTGGCCCTAAATTCAATCGACATTCTTATGCAGATTAATAAGGAATAAATTGTTATTAAAGTGAAAACTGCGAGTTAACAAGTAACCTGTACATTTTATCAAACCAACAATCGAATGGTTTACGACGCTAAGAGCTTTTCGGTAGCTAATATTGCTTGAAATAAGTTAATTGGACAATCCAAAAGTTAAATTTAAACAATTTCGCATTAACTCTCATTAAAATGCATCTCACGTTAGGTGTAGACAAGATACTAGCGAATGAAACACGCATAAATTCACTATTTAATTAGGAAATTATACAATGCTGATTGGTCACAATTAACGGTTGCTTTGTTGTGACACAATTAATGAGTCAATTTTCGGTCCAAGAGACATTTAATTATCATTCGATTTCATTGGATAACTTGATTCGCAGAATGTTAGACTGATGCCAAGCCAATGGGTACGCTTCTATAAAAGTGGAAAAACATACAAACGATGGCGTTTCCGAAGAAATACAATTTACTAAACTTGTTTGCCTTATTGTTAATGGAATTTACGCTATATTTGAACGAACAGCTACAAGTCTTAACGCTAAAAGAACAGGTTGATTTATTTCATTATTTTGAAGATTGTAATGTTATAGATACTGTAAAACGTTTGCAATACTGGTAAGAAAAACCTAGAAAACAAGAAAAATTACTAAGGCTTACACCCCAATAACCTAAGATCGTCTTGAAATCAACTTTTCGTCAAAGATAATTACATAGCTATTTTGCGTAACGATTTCAATTAGAATCAAACTTTACCTATCCAATCGAATTGTTCGATTCGTTTATTAGCTAATTAAGCGTAAAATTTGGCCACAAGAACTTGACACGGCGTCTATGGTTACTAATAAGCACCGCATGCTTAAGACCGTTATGCATATTATTCATAAATTTTTGGGCCCATGTTACTTTAAAGGCGCGTCCAGGTTCCCGATCGGTACATAAAAGAGTAGGTTTGGGTTCTAGACTACATTTTTTTGCTTAGACTTTGGCTTAGGCTTAGGCTTAGGAACACATTTTAGCAATGTTTAGGCTTAGGCTTATGGATACGCTTAATCTACTGTTACGCCCCTTAAAGTAACTTTAGCCAATTTTTGTATACTTGAAGGCCCAAAACTAATGCCGCGGACAGTAGTCCACCATCGGACTGCTGATCCATTGAAAACAGTGCTCAATGTATAGATGTAGGCATTATCGTTTTCCCGTGGTACTACAATAGAGAAAGCTTAAGCTTTAGATTTATTGTTTTGTTTAGGTTTTGGCTTTAGCTTAGACTTTATGTACAGAAACAAAAAACCGCATTCCAATTCTACGTACTCTTTGTAAAATGACTCAATTTCTCACGTAATCAAATTTAATTTTTTTAATTTCTCTGAGTTAAAGTTTTTTCAAAACTTGAGTAGGAAATAGGCGTCCCCACTTTCCACATACGGGGCACGCAAGATAAAGTGGACGACGCATTTACTTTTATACAAAAATTTTACCAATTTTATTAAGATAACTAAACATATAATTGAAATAAAGTGATTAATAGAGCCGAATTAAAATGCAAAATGTTTCCGAAACTGTTCTCTCAAATCTGACATTTTATAGCGATTTAGACCAATCAAAACGAAGCGGAACGAAACTTAACAACTAAGACAACCAACGCTGACAGCGCCTCAGCTTTAATTTAATTGGATATTAAAAAACACAAAGTCAGGGCAGTAGGAAATGGAATAAAGGGTATGCACACTTCTGAGATTTTGTGAGATGGAAAAATAGGCACATTTATTTGAATTTAAACGTTTGGCCAGTTACCTGGTCAACTTCAAAATGAATTTTCTCACTCGCTACGCTCAACAAATACCATATATTTTTTAACACCATTCACAAATTAAGTCGTGCTCAAGGCTTTTTGTCAAATTCGTAGTGCTTGTGTGACCTGGGACACGTCATTGGTTAGATTATTAATGACCGGTAGTGTCGACTTGAAATAGCGACCAGAAACTAAAATCTTATTGCCTAAATTAAAACTAACTTCGAAAAGTTGAACGAACAAAATGAGATTTGCTATTTAATCTCGTGGCAAATGAGGCGAATCTGTAATGCTGCGGACGTTAGCTTAATAGAATGCCTGATAAGTTTTGAAAATCACAAAAAAGTATTAAGTCGAAATTATAATTTAGGTAAATAAATATATAACTTAAAAGAAAGACTGTAAATTCCAAAGAATTGATTAATCAACTCAGAGAGCGAATTGGTTTATATTTCTGAGTTAAAAATAGTAAAAGTTTACTCGTTTTGAGTTGATTTAATTCAGGTTGAGTCATATGGTTAACTCAGAATGAGTTCATTCACTTCAGAATTTTTATTTCTGAGAGACCTAATTCAGAGCTTAGATTTCTTATTGGATTCAGCTTATTTTGAGTTGAAATCGACTCATTGGATTTTACAGTGAAACAAGTTTGTTGCAAAATAGATACAGGAAGCAGATTTCGGTAGTAGAAGACTAGAAAGCCAATCCGAATGTGTTGCATTTGAAGATATAGATATATGGACATATATATGTATATATATAAATATATATTTATATATATACTCACTAAAAATATACTTAAAATTATGTAAAACTGTTGCCGAATTAAGTGTCAATTTTACTTACTACGGTGCTTGGCAAAGTTTTATTTAATTTTAAGAAAACAAAATTTTTAGCTTTGTATTTACTTAATTAATCAGGAAATGATAGCAGTAGTTTTATTTATTCACATTATTTAAGCAAAGATTTACTCGATATTTAAACTATTGTATTTTAAGTAGGGCGTTTTACAGAGTATGTATGTATATAAGTATATCTAATTGAGGTTAACGAAATTTGTGTAGCCGTATATGTGAACCTTTTTATCAAGAAAATAAATATTTTTGAATGGTTTTTAACGCTTTTAACACATCAAGAAACACTTGATTATTTGAAAACGTTGCAGATAGCAAATTCAGCAAAAAAATACAAAACTGATTACACATGCAAAAACCGTAGAAAAAATTACTTAGCTAATAAGGGTAACATGCAAATAACAATTTTAGCTAAAATTATAGAAAAGACCTTGCAAGCAGAATTGCTGTAATATTTTTATAAGAAACTTATTGAAAATGGTTATCCTGAAGGCGCCTTGACAACTTTACGTTTTATGTTCAGGTTGGTGGTCAGGCCTCCTTGCTAGGTGGGCTAACAATTTTCAGAAGAGACATAGTATGATTTTCGATGACTTTTACAAGCAAGGTTGAAAATTTTCTACGTGTGAGCACCGCGGCCCTCATATGGCTACGGGCCCGCATGAAAACCTCAAAACGGTTTGTTTTTCCGGACACCATCTCAGGGCCAAGCTTTATTCTAAAATCCCAATGACGGGTTAAAATTTTAATTCTGATACTATTTGGCACAAACATATTTATTTTATATGTTAAGAATATATTATTGTAAAAGGTCAACTAGTCGTTAACCCCAACATACGCAATGTCACAAATTTTGCTATGACACTCGTTAGGATGAGGATTAACAGAAATTTTACAGTATCCTGGGGTTAATGGCTATTTTAACGTTTGTCACTCGCTAAACCCCAACATAAGATGTTCCCGGCGGCACAGGTCAATCGGTTAATGTCAATGCCGCATAACATATCATAGCAGCCTTTGCTCGCATTATCTCTGATACTGCGTAGATCCAGTTAAACTTGAACATTTAGAAGCTGATATTAAAATAAATTTTAAAAATATACGGCGACTAAACGCACTCGAAGCAATCAAAGTTCCACCTCTCTTGATATCGATCCAAGTCATTGTTTAGTTGTAGAAAAAAGTTTAAATTATTCGAAAATTTTTTAGTTAAGTTGAAATTTTGAGTTTAAAAATGAAATACAATTAATAAATTCAATAAAAGATTATAACAGAAACGCGTGAATCAAATTTGAATCCAATTTAGTTAAGTTGAAATTTTGAGTTTAAAAATGAAATACAATTAATAAATTGTTAAAAGATTACAACAGAAACGCGTGAATCAAATTTGAATCCAAACGCTAATTTTCTTAATAGTACAATCCTGTAACCGACTTTTGAGCGTAGTATTTCAATTAACAGTTTATGTCGGTTTAAATTCACAAAACCAATCACCAATCAAACTAATGGCCAGTCTCTAGGTTAAAGGTTTATAGGAGGTTACAAAAATAATTTCTACCCGTCGATCGAAGCCCATTAATTTTTATTGATACGCTCGAGAGGCGTCATGGGTAAGCGCCGAGCAAAAAGGTTTTTGGGTTGAAAAGTCTAAATTTGCACCACCACATGGTTGCGCGTTCGTGTTGTTAGTCAGAAATTTTGCCCGACGCTGGTTTTAATTCAACGGCTCATTTCAACTCAGATTTATGACTCCAATTTAAGCCCAATTAACTTTGATATACTTTAGCGAGGTTTGAGTCTTTTCGAATGAGTTGCAGGTCCGGCGTACTATTTGTGTAATATTGTTATTATTATTATTATTACTATTATTGCTGTGATCCTCATAATTGTATTATTAACTTAGCAATAAATCACACCAGCGAAAGGTGTTCGCGTCTTGCTTGACGAGTTTATTTTATTAAAACAATTGGTTGCGCGAAATGTGGCCAATTTTTAGGGTTGTAACCTTAGATTAAGCATATTTCGTTTTTAAACCTAAAGCTTAAAGCATAAATGTTGAATAATAGTGTGCAACTAAGCCTAAGCCAAAACCTAAGTAAAAAATATATTAATAAATGTAATCCTGCTCGGTTATAGTCCCACCAGAAAACTGGACGGCCCTAAAAGTAAAACATAGGCTAGAAATTTAATAAAGTGCTGTTGATTGGCAGACGTTAATTTTCGCTTAATTGCACGCCGAAAGCGGCGTTTGGGTTGGGTGTAAAATGCCTAAAATGAAACATTAAAGAACTAATTTGTTCTAATTTGAGCGAAATTAAATTGAATTTGAGAAATATGTTTCGAAATGAGACTCTGAGAAAATGATGCAAGGTTCAACTCGAAAAATTGATAATAAGAAACTGTTTACGGTAATGACTCAAATCGTATTTATTGGGACTCCAAATGGGGACTCTCCCTTCTTATTACCCCCTCTAATTCCAGACAATCCTCTTAAGCGTTGTTAAATCAAACAAAAACATTAACGGGCATGCCAACGGATAAAAATAATTCGGAGCAAGTCAGTTTGGCCCAAAAATACAAAAAAGAAGGGTATCGTGTCCAACTAAAACATGGGGTGAATTAGATAACTAACAGTCCGTAACCGAATAACAGGATGTACCTTTTGGAGAGGCAAAATAAATATCAGCACCATCTTAGTCGTGTCGCTACAACCAGCAATTGCAACCTTAGATCATAGCCTATTTAAGTAGATACATAGATCACCAGTTTTCAAAAGTGTTTGGTGTTTAAACTATCCAATTAAACAATAACTCCGACTCCGCGAATGACTGAAAATGTTTAAAAGTTTCAAACATTTGCAAGTGACAATAAATTTTATTGAGAAAAAGTTAATATTAATTTAAAGAAAGCTCAATTTTAAAGCCAAACAATTGATAGAAACCAATCTGTGCCACACTGGTCGTTCGTCTCGTGAAAGCTTCCAACTAAGTTAGGTCTGTTAAGTAAAACTCGAAACTAAAACTAATCACATAGCTAATTTGATTGTGTTAGCTAGCAACTTTGTTTGTGTATGAGAGATAAAGTTAAGTAATTAAGGTTCGCAGTATATTATCAACGTGGGTCTACCAACAAAGGTGTACGCCCTTCTTAACTTAAATATATAAAATTTGACATTTTGTGAACCAGCAACAGCTGTATTGCTGAATCAATGTTAATATTGATTTAGGCTAAGCAATTTTGTCAACATTTTAATATTTTTGTGTCGAAAATCGTCCCTGTGACTCGCAATTTCTCAGTATGCCACTGTGTATCAATCTCAGAGTTCCGCACACCTACTGTATTGATTAAGGTATTGAAATCGGCTATCGTGCGCTGGACTGAGGTAAAAATTAATTTTGAAACTTGCAAGCCCGAATATAGATTACCCTTTAGCTGCAAAGTTTAAGCAATGGTTTGGTTTAAAGTTTGATGTTTCTACAGAATATAATCAATCTATAAAACGCTATCAAAATGGCTTCAACGCAAACCATAAAGTGAAAAATGGTTTACAAGTTTATATATGTTCAGTAGATACAGCAATTTTACACACTTCATTCAATTAAAACGGCGGATGTTCTGTGCGTATTGGGATTTTTATGGAATACAATCTAATGAAGCATGATTTGAAATTTGGACCGTACATAGTAAAAATAACAAAGTTTATGAATAGATGTATATGTAAAATTTGCGAAGAATTTTGACCCCGAAATGAGTGAAAAATGATTTTGTATTGTTTAGAAATAAAGAAATTAATTTATATTAAATATGCACAATACAAATAATATGTGATATAAAATATATAAACAAAATATGACAAACAAATTAAATTAAAATAAAAAACGATGAAGAACAACTGTACTGATGCAGAATGTTCAATCACCAACCCCATCTACAGGTGCTACTTGCATATTTACTTGGCAACAGAGGCCAAATTCGCTAAAAATTTCAATGAGTTCATTAATCAATTAATCTTACGAGTTAGTTAATACTGAATTAATATCAGTAAACATTAACTCACTCTTCGTTAAGTTGATAATCACTCTGATTTGAGTTGATTCTGCGTAAGTTGATTTGTCAACTCAAAATAAATTAAATCAACTCAAAATTCTGAGTTCTGATAGTCCTAAAACTCATACTAAGTGATTCAACTCATTCTGAGTTAAAATCAAATCACTAAAATGTACAGTGTTATATTAAGTTAAGTTTAAGTCTAAAGCTATTAAATAAATTCATCATGAGCAGATATAAGATGGTTAAAAAGTTGGGGCTCAAATTATTTTTTATGAAAATAAATGCATGATATTATTTATACCAGTTAATGGCACAAGAAGTCTTTTATAAGTGAGTTTTATCACGACCAAATGCGTAGTAATTTGTAGTCTATGTATAGTTGAGGAATAGGCCGTTTTTTCGCAGGACTGCAATAGAGTAAGCTTAGGATTTAGACTATTTTTTTCGCTTAAGTTTAAGTTTCTGCTTACGTTTAGGCGTAGGCTTATGTTTAAGCTTAGGCTTTAGGTATAGACTTCTCTCACGTTTAGGGGTAAGCTTCGGCTTAGGCTTACGAATATTCTTATTCTGCTGTTACGGCCCTGTTCTTTATACTGTAAATTCCAGTGAGTTGACTTTAACTCAGAATGAGTTGAATCACTCAGTCTGAGTTAGGACAATCAGAACTCAAAATTGTGAGTTGATTTAACTCATCCTGATTTAATTAATCAACTCCACCGGAATCAACTCAACTCAGAGTGAGAATCCGCTCAACTCACAGTGAGTTAAACTTGACATTTATTAACTCAAAAATAACTAACTATTCGTCTGAGTTGATTAACTCATTGAAATTTACAGTGATACACTCTCCCATATTTGTCCGACTTAATCTAAATTTTGACTCCGTGACGAATACAGGAACGAAATTGAATGTTTCTCGTTTAGCTGCTATATTTGCAAAGTATGAAATATGATCTAAGAAATATTAGTTAAACTTTTCCAACGTTCATTTGCATATTTTCGTTTTACTAGATTCTCTCGGTAGTATCAGAAGTTTAATTTACTCTGATCGGGTTGATTAAACTGAAAGCTTATAAACCCGTCGACTCATTTACTTTTATTGCTCGTATGGTTTAATTAATATATTCAGGTTCTACGTTGGTTTGGAATCAAATTTCAAACCAGTTAAACCTGTTCATTTCTGTCGCATATAAGCCTTTTAAAGACACGGATATGGTTAGGATAAGCGAAACCGTTCGCATTGTCAACGGTGTGTACCAGCTATTACCAGGCAGTTATCGGGTTTAGTCAAATGTAAAACCTATTTCACTGTCAAATTTCAATAATTATACATCTATTACTTGTTTTGTATAATAAAAATCTATTGTAAATATATGGTCTAAAAGTGTAACATCATTCTAAAAATGCAGCTAACCCGGAATTAAATCAGCTCAGAGTAGAGTTGATACTTTTACTGTTATTAATAACTCAGAAATCACCAAAAAATAACTAATTCTCGCACTTCGTAAAAGCCCAAACATTAACATTTAGTATACACTGTAAATTTTAATGAGTTGATTAATTTACTCAGAGTGAGAAATAGTTATTTTTTAGGTATTTCCGAGTTAATAACAGTAAAAGTATCAACTCACTCTGAGCTGATTTAATTCCGGGTGAGCTGATTAATTAACTCAGAATGATTCAATCAATTCAGAGCTCTGAGTTCTGAAAGACCTAATTCAGAGCTCAGGATCCTGAGTGGATTCAACTCATTCTGAGTTAAAATCAACTCACCGGAATTTACACTATAAGTTTAGAGTACTAAACCTAAGTTTTGGCGTCAGTGTGAAGCCAAAGCTTAAGTTTCAGAACAAAACCAAAACCAAAAGTGAATCTTAAGAACAAAGCTAAGACCCAAATTCTACAAGTTTAAAAAATTGAATCAAAGTAGGAGATGAAGCACCAGAAAAACCCAACGGACAAACGGGTTTTTCTGTTTTTTTTTCGTTTAACCGAAAGCGTGAGAAAACGGAAAACTTTTCATAAAAATACATTAATTTTAGCAAATAACATACGTAACAACGACGAAACGTCGTGGAAAACTGTACGTGAAAGCTAGCAACCCATATCCGAAACTTTTTGTCTCCCCTGTGAGAGTAGGGTGCACTGCGTATAGAGGTTTAGCGAATTAGATTTTAAATTTATGGGGGGGGGGCGAATGCTTCCGGCCAACCGGCACTAACCATGCTACTGGCCGTAAATGTACCGGAATTAGAAGCAGGCGAAATTTCTCCTGCTGCAGAACCGTAGTTTTACTCACAATATTTTTCATTACGAATGCTACTTCTTAATGCATCGTTCATAATAAAAAATTTCAACCTGTGTCAAATTTCAAAATTGTCATGCGTTAACTCTATTCTAAAACAAAACTTCCAATAATATTACCCTAAACACATGTCACAGCCCTATCCCAATAATAACGCGTTGGGGTAGGGTTAACGCATGACAAATCTGACATTTGACACGGATTAACCCTACCTTATAGTGTTTTGCGGTGGCAAAATGAAATTTTTTATTGCCAACGATGCATAAGTCGCAAGATAATTGCTTTACATTTCAGTTCTGCTCGGTCCAACATTAAAAGCTGCAACAAAAGAGTTAGTGTTGAAGTTAACTTTTGATTAAAGCCACGCAATAATGAAACGTCAGGTATGCTTGTCATGTTTATAAAATATTGCTATAGTATTTAATAAAATAGTCATATGATCCTCTTATAGTATCATTTACGAACAGACAGCATCGATTAATGTTTTCGCATTTTTTGAAGCACGAATACATGTGCTTCAATTTTTATGTATTTCATGAAAAATGAAAACAGTTGCAGTGGGTTTCGCTTTTCCGCAATCAACCAACCCTGACACATATAAAAACAACGCAAAATTTGGCGTTGGATACGATATATCTAAGCGTCACAGCCAGTTTTAGTATCGAACTATAATAAAGTAATCAACAACACGGAAAATTTTAAATATTAACTGTTAACAAATGACTTCAACTGTTTAATGTTGATTAAAACGGCCACGAAACTGAAATTAAGCTGTCCGAGCGAAGTTAATAGCAAATCTGGTCTAAAACTCGCTTTTGATTTCACCGCTGGTAAATAGTGCGTCCAAGACCAGTTCCATGCAAGGTTAGGTACATGATGGGATATTGATTGAACCAAATGAACAATTATATAACCTAAAATTCCATAATGCTTTATGTTCAGTATGCATTATATATACTGTAAATTTCAGTGAGTTGATTTCAACTCTGAATGAGTTGAATCACTCAGTCTGAGTTAAAACTATCAGAACTCAGAATATTAAGTTGATTCAATTAATTCTGAGTAAATTAGTCAACTCACCCAGAGTGAATTCAACTCAGAGTGAGAATCAACTCAACTCAGAGTGAGTTAATATTTACTGATATTAATTCAGGAATAACCAACTCGCTAGCGGAATTGATTAATCAACTCATTGGAATTTACAGTGGCAGCAGCATATATATATATGTAATTAATAACGCTAATGGTAATTGAAATCGAAAAGTTTTCAAAAGTTTAATTATTGCACCATCATTGCTTTAAAGATGGTAAAGATAAAATTATTTTTTTCTGAAAAAATTTTCTATTAAACTTTATTTCCCACAAATGTCTTTAATTTTATATCAAAGTTCTCATTTCAAGCAGGGAGTTCAACTTCAAGCTCTCGAATTGAGGTCATTTATAATCTTAGCTCGATTATTATGCTCGAGTCAGTGTAAGCGGTGTGTCTTCAAAGATTTTCACTGTAAATTTCAGTGAATTGATTTTAACTCAGAATGAGTTGAATCAGTCAGTCTGAGTTAGGACTTTCAGAACTCAGAAACTGGAGTTGATTCAATTCATTATGAGTTAATTAATCAACTCACCCGGCGTCAACTCAACTCAGAGTGAGAATCAAATCAACTCAGAGTAAGTTAATGTATACTGATATTAATTCAAAAATAACCAACTCGCTAGCTGAATTGATTCATCAACTCATTGGAATTTACAGTGTTGTACTGCACATACGCGTAATAATTGTTGAACACTGGGGCCAATGTAAAGAACAGGGGCGGAACAGTATTATAAGCATATTCCTAATCTTAAGAATAAGCATAAGCCTAAGCCTAAGCCTAAGCGTAAGCCAAGCAAAAAATTAGCCTGAAGCTTGAACTTTACTCTATTGCGGTGCCACAGAAAAACGTTCCGCTCCTGACCTTTGCATGGACCACGCGGATAATTTTAGTAGCGATCCCCATGAGGCTCCCCGCGTGGGATTCCCGCCGGGATTCCGGCCACCCCGCCCAGCGGCGGATCCAGGATCTCAAAATGGGGGGCCCCAAAATTTCACAGGTAATAAAAACTTACTTTTGATCCAAGCACAAACTACGAACTATTCCCACAAAATTGCTTTTTGCGAGATGCTGTTGGGGGGGCACGGCCGGGGTGGCCCTCCTCATGGATCCGGCATTGACCCCGCCACGTTCCGGACGTGACGGACGTCATGTAGGTTGTCATACAAATGTCTTTAGTATCTGTAATCATAAAAGAACGCATAGCCTAAGACTTTATGACAAATGATTAATGACGTTTAGGCTTGTCAGGGGTTATTTGCCTTTTTTGGGTTGTGTCTTGATTCCTTGAACCGAGGCTAAAACGCCATCCAATCGTGCAAGTTTCTGCGGCAAAGACTCGCAGTTGTAATTTGCACGTCCAATTTGTTGATAGAAAGAACTTGCAACTACAACTTGCAACGGGCAGTTTTGTTCGAAAACTCTGGAAGGGCAGCATGAAATGTAATACACTGTAAATTGCAATGAGTTGAGCAACCAACTCAGCTAGAGAGTTAATATATTTTTGAGTTAATAAACAGTAAACGTTAACTCACTCTAAGTTGAGTAGATCATCACTCTGAGTTCAGCTGATTCCGCGCGTAAACTTGAATAATTACCTCAGAGTGAGTTTTACTGATTCAGAATTCTAAGTTCTGAAAGTCCTAACTCAGACTGAGTGATTCAACTCATACTAAATTCAAATCAACTCACTGGGATTTATATGGTAGGGTCTTACAGATAAAAACTCGAATAAGCAAATGTACAAAAACAACGTTTAATTACAATATATCTTTTATCTCAAAATAAGAAAATGAGATAATAAGTTTGCGAAAATATTTTGCCGTTCAAGAACGTTTACTTTTCATTTTGCCGCATTCCTAATTTATAAGTTTCGATTATAGTGTTAATAACAGGATTGTTTGCATAAAAATAATGAATGCACAAGAACAAAAACATGTTTGTATATAAAATAAATGTATAAATTAACGCTAACTTTAAGTAAGCTAAATTACACTTTCTTATATGATATTTGAATTTTATCGAGTTTGCTCTCAATCAGTCAACAGCTTGTTCGACCAACAAACATTACCTGGTTACCTTTCGTCGTGATTTGAGCATGGGGTTCACGCAAAAAATAATAAAAAATAGAAATTTTTTGACTCAAATTCAGCTGATTTTTTTTCAAAAACCTAATTATTAAGTGCTTTTTACTTGTATTTTCGGAAATTTTGCGAGCGATTGTAAAAGAAATTGTATCATGTGAAATTTGTGACTGTTGGCCGAATAGAGATCTTGAGACTGAAAGAGGGAGTACCCAATTTAGTACGCCCGATTAGCTGCCGCAGTCAAAATTCGGTACTTATGTTAACAGAAGATGCAACAAAAATTCCAGAAGAAATAGCAAAAATTACCACGGTGTAAACGGCAAATAAAATAACGGAAACCGAAAACCGATACTGAAGTATATAACAGTTTTAAAAATGTTTGTTTTTTCTGCCAACACTGATTTACAAAATATTAAAGAAAAAACAGCGGATGAATCGAAATTTTCAAAATTTTTGGTTGGATTTCGTCATTTTTATTTCATGTCAAACAATTGCAGCATATCTGTAAAGAAAAAATTGCGAGTTATTTACGTGATTTGTAAATTAATTTTGAACGTTAAAACAAATTTTCGTTACATTTCTATAACGGGAAGGAAAACGGACACAGATTTTTACCGGAAACGGAAGTAGCAGCAATGATATTCGATTGCCACTCAAGGTACACAACGAAACTGACTTCATGAGCTTCGTCAATTGTTTACGATATTCGATAAAAATGCAAAACAGTTTGCAAATTTATTTGAAATTCACAAACTGAAATTATGTAAAATATTTAAATTTGGCGTCAACAACTGTTTTTCAGTTTTGACCAGAGGTACGTCAGGGCACCGTTACATCCGCTTGGATTCGAGTACCTTGTGATGCAACACTGTAAATTCCGATGAGTTGATTAATCAACTCAGAGAAAGAATTAGTTATTTCTGAATATTTCTGAGTTTTAATAACAGTAAACATTAACTCAACTTGAGTTGATTCAATTCTGGGTTAGTTGATCAATTAATTCAGAATGATATAAATCAATTCAGAATTCTGAGCTCTGAAAGACCTAATTCTGAGCTCAGACCATTGAGTGGATTCAACTCATTCTGAGTTAAAATCATCTCACGGAAATTTACAGTGAAACTGTGTCTTATGTATAGTTCAGGAGCAGACCGTTTTCCCGTGTATGTGCAATAGTGGAAGCTTTATGCTGTCAAATAATTTTTTTGCTTTGACTTAGGCTTAAACTTAGGCTTATTCTTTAGGCGTTAGCTTCGGACTATGCTGATACTACTGTTACAGCCCTATTCTATTCTCATTGGACGAAAACGGTAAGACAAAACAAGTATATACGATCATTTGTCTTCAAATGTACCGGTAATTAAAGCTCTGATTTAAATTTCACAACAAAACATTCGAACTTGAAGTTCAATTGAGATAAAGCTGATTTGGTATACAATTGGTGATTTTAACATGGAAACAAACCGCGGCGTCTTTGTGTGACAATTAAGCCGAATTTTAATTAAAAATTTCAAATTGTTTTCTGATTAAAAGAAATTTACGTCGACTTGGACCACTTCGCTATGATATTTAAAATGCAGAGTTACACTGCGTGATAAGTTGATTAATCAACTCACGGAGTGAGTTAGTCATTTGTGGTTATTTCTGGGTTAATATAACAGGAAACATCGAGCCGCTCTGAGTTTTTCTAACTCGGGGTGAGTTGATTAATTTAGCTCAGAATGAGCTCAATCAATTCAGAATTCTGAAACACCTAATTCAGAGCTCACGCTTCTGAGTGGATGCAACTCATTCTGAGTTAAAATCAACTCACTGGAACTTACAGTGGGTTAAAATTATTCCGTGTACTTTTAGCAACTCACAGTGGCTTCGTCTAAGATATTGCATTGAAAAATGTTTCTTCATAGTAAGTACCTATCAAAGAAACTTGATTTATTATAGAATTTTTCCGTTCTTCACAACCTCCTTCGCGGTGAATTCCAATGAGTTGATTAATCGACTTAGAGAGAATTAGTTATTTGTGGTTATTTCAGAGTTAATAACAGTAAATAACTCACTCTAAGTTGATTTTATTCCGGGTTACTTGTTCCATTAATTCAGAATGAGCTTAAAAAATTCTGAATCCTCAGTTCTAAAAAACTGAATTCAGAGCTTAGACTTTTGATTGGATCGAACATATTCTGTGTTTAAATCAACTCACTGGCATTTACAGCGTTGGAACATACAGTACATATCTCCACAAAACGTGGGAACCCGTTCCGGTTTGAGTGTCAATTTGTTTTGGGTGCACGGTCGTGGTATTAAAGGCCTTTCACTCAAGACTCCACAGATTCGAATCGTGGCTTGAAATTAGATTTCAGATGACAACGAAATTGTTTATGTGAAACAAAGTGAAATCGAGCATAGACAACAACGATTGACGCCTCATACACTGTAAATTCGAGCGAGTTGATTTTAACTCAGAATAGGTTGAATCCAATTAGGAAAGCCTGAGCTCTGAATTAGGTCTTTCAGAACTCAGAATTCTGAATTGATTGCCCTCATTCTGAGTTAATTAATCAGCTCCCCCGGAATTAACCTAGCTCAGAGTGAGTTAGTATTTACTGTTATTAAAACTCAGAAATAACCAGAAATAACTAATTCTCGCTCTTAGTAAATTAATCAACTCATTGGAATTTACAGTGAATTCCGCTTCAAGACAGTTTCTCACATGGTCACAAGCGCATTATTTGGCTGGGCAACAAATACAATGCTTGTTCAGTTCAATCGAATAAAACTCTGTCAAATTTTAGTTTTGATATTACACTGTAAATTCCAATGAGTTGATTGATCAATTCAGCTAGCGAGTTGGTTATTCCTGAATTAATATCAGTAAACATTAACTTACTCTGAGTTGATTTGATTCTTACTCTGAGATGAGTTGACGCCGGGTGAGTTGTTAATTAACTCATAATGAATTGAATCAATTCAAATTTCTGAGTTCTGAAAGTCTTAACTCAGACTGAGTGATTCAACTCATTCTGAGTTAAAATCAACTCACTGAAATTTACAGTGTATACTTCGGGGTGAATTGCATTTGAAAACTGGTCATTACGTAAAATATCAAAATTTTTATTTTGTTCGTAAAGATGACAATTAAATAGACCTACTTGAGACATATATTATAGTTTTGTGCAAACACGATGCGATAAAGATTATTTTGAGGAAGTTTTGGTGCGATGTGCTGCGAGCAGACAACACATCAACAAAGTTTAGTTTAGCAGCATAGCGGAACCAATTGATCAGGTGAGTTTAGGAAATATTTGAAACCGCCATGCTTTGCTGAAAACAGGTAAAATATAAGTTTAGCAACATAAAAAGTGATATCATGAATTGGGTTTTATACTTTTGTTTGCAAAAAATTCGGTAACTTAAACTTTCGAAAGTTTGCATCGAAGTTGCGAACAGGTTTTGATGATTTATTCAACTATTATACAAAATAAGACAAAAAATTGCAAACATCGTCGCAATCTCGGCTCATGTAAAGATCAGGGGTGAACCGTTTTTCGTCGGAACTGCAATTGAGTAAGCATAAGTTTTAGACTACTGTTTTTGTTTAATAGGCTTAGGCTTTGGCTTAAATATAGGCTAATTAATACGTTAAGGCTTAGGTTTAGGCTTAGGAATATGCTTATAATATTGTTGCGGCCCTGTTGTTTACATTGTCCGAAACCATCAGCAAAACTTCTACCGAAACCATCAGGCAAAATGATATTTCTGATATTTAAGAAAAAGTTTCTTACATTTAAGAAATATGGTTAGCAAGGTGGAACTTGAAAATTATTTCTGTTTATAAGAGAAAGGTTTTCAAAAAAGTTTTGAAATAACGTCTGAAAACGTTTCCTGTTATTTGTAATAAAAAAATTGTCTTAAATATTAGAAAAACTTTTCAGATTTGCCATAGAAAACACTTTTATGAATAAATTCAGAAATACTTTTTTGTGTACAGCGGTTGATCCTGCATCAGTGCAGAAGCAGTCATTCGGTTGTAGTCTGATGTCAGCCAATTACTCTTTATTGCTTTTTAAACAGTTTACCGACAGAAACCTAATCAAAAGGCTGCCGATATCCACAGTTTTAAGTATCCATGGGTTACCAGACATTGGCTTAGCTCAAATGCTTTTGTTTTCTATATTCGCTATCATGTGCTGTTCTTATTGTTGTAGCTGAGAACATTGGTCTGTTATATACGCTATATCTACCGTAGGAAATATTACGGTCGGCGTTAAGATAGTCGGCCCTCCAAGAGCTGAGGCGACCCCCCAACTAAATTGTTTCACAGTCGTACAACTACGTGGTCTGGCGAAAAATTTAATTTGCCAAAATGATGGCCCGACAAGGATCGGTCCTTAAATTGAAGGATTATATACGAATATTCGCTAAAACGTGTTAACCTGTTAACGTAATTTGATAACAAATTGTATATTAGAACAAAACAATCCCATTGGCTATTAATCGCTTAGAGTTATCCTCCAGACTAAAGCAGACCATTCGTATAGAATTGTTTGTTTACTTTAACTTTAGAGACAATAATTATATTCATTGCTAATTTATTTACCATATTTAAGCGTTAGCACCGTTCCTTATACTTTTTAATTGATAATCTTTGCACATTTTTTTCAAATAATTTTAATTCTTAATTTCCATTGATTAATCTGATTTTGACGTCAATAGAACTGTGACGCGCTGATTTCAGTTTGAGCTCTCAGTGTGTATTTGTGTACGCAATTTGGTTGGGACAATCTATACGCATTGCAATACAATTTTAATGAATTATGTTGCATTTTGTTACATTTTAGGCGTGCCATTTAGCCTTAAATACGGCCCGAAGGCCGTATAACTTTAACTATGCAATATTTTGTACTTGGCACTTGTAAATGTTTTCGTCCTTCGCAAGGGCTATTCCAATTGCCCACGCTGAATGCCTTACATTGTCTCATGCTTAAAAATGATACCTTTTAAATCAAAATCACTAAGCAGATCTTTTCCCACGTTTCTGTTTCAAACATTTTCATGACAAATGTTTTTCACATAGAAGGCATCAAACAGTTTTGTAAGTCAAACGCTGGTTCCCACGATCTAGTTCAATTAGCTTAGCAAGTCGAACGTCAGTTCCAATAATCTCATCGAGTTGAACGTGAATTCCACGATCAACATTTTCTCACGCTAAACACTTTCCCACACCCAGAACCTTCCTTTCTAGCTGTATTTTCCCACGCTTCACAAGACACACAAGTATAGGTCCCAACGACCCATGGCGTGCTCAGTGATCTTTTCAATCATCGCCGCAGTCGTCACTGTTGCTTGGCTGTCGGCTCTCATTACGCCATGGATCCCTTGGGCTCAGAGTCGTCCAGCTCTTCAAAACAGCCAAATATACCGGCCTTTTGAGGATCGAAACATGTGGCGTCTGCGAGCGTTATTTTGGCCCGTTTGTGATTATTCACGGCTTCATTCAGAAAGTCCACGTGAATTTTTTCAAGCTTTTAATGACATGTTTCGTGAATGGATCGCAAATATAACATCAGCAACAACAACAACAACAGCAGCAGCAGCAGCTGAACCGACAAACACAAGCAATTCTCGTTTGATTCGATTTGGATTCGATTATGCGTTATGGTCGATTGAAAATCACAATAAACATGGTGAACGAAATATTTCGCAAAATGAACGGACGATATCAAAAATCGACGAACAAAACCAGTTGGAATACGAGCTTCAAACGCTGGAAATGGTGTCGAAATTTGGCGATTCAAAAGACTTTTTACAATATTCAAATCCGAACGCGTACAGTAATCAACCGTATATCGATTGCATTGAGCGACAGGCAAGCCAATTTATGACAAATTGTATTTAACTTGCGGTACTGCAAAAAAAAACGATGAGTCAAATTGACTCTTTCCGAAATAGACTTTTCCGGACTACACAAACTGAGTCAAATTCGACTCTGCCAGTGTCAAATTCGACTCACCGAGCGACTCAGTTTGTCGAATTTAACTCGGGCGGAGTCGAAATGTGACTCAATTTGTGTAGTCGACAGGAAAAGTCTATTTCAGAGAGAGTCGATTTGACTCACCATTTTTTGCAGTGTAGTGAATTTATTTATTCTGTCAAGAAACACTTGTTTGTTGAAATATTAAAGCTTTAAACAAGCGTTAGCACAAATATTTCACAATTTTACGCGTATAAATTGCCCTGCATGCACAAATTTTTTGTAAACTTCTGTTGTATCCGTACCATATTATCGTTGTTTTAGCTAACAAACCTAAGTTTCAAATGTAAAATCGCATCGCATAGTTTTGAGTATCGCAGAGTGCTAGCGATAAGATACAGTCGATGGTGCGATCAGATATCCGGTTCCGGTTTAATATGCGGCAAAATACTGAGGTCTGTATTCGGTTTTAGAATCCGGTTTAAAATTTTGATAGCGAAGTAAGATAGAAATCCTAGCTAAAAATATTACACTGTAAATTCCAATGAGTTGATTAAACAATTCAGCTAGCGAGTTGGTTATTTCTGAATTAATATCAGTAAACATTAACTCACTCTGAGTTGAGTTGATTGTCACTCTGAGTTGAGTTGACGCTGGGTGAGTTGATTAATTAACTCAGAATGAATTGAATCAAATCAAATTTCTGAGTTCTGAAAGTCTTAACTCAGACTGAGTGATTCAACTCATTCTGAGTTAAAATCAACTCACTGAAATTTCACGTGAGTTCAGTAAACATTTATATATACTTTTGTGCGAGTCAGATGTTACCAACTGTGCTCAAATTTAGAGGTTACATTGCTGGTTAACATCCAGCTCTGGTAAAGAATTTACTATCCGGTGCGGTTCTGGTATCCGGTAAATTAACATCCGGTCGCTGCCTGAAACACTTCCTTTTCTGTCAAAGAGATTCAAGTATTGTTTGTTTTATTGGCCAATGTATAGAACTAACCGTAACAGTAGTGTAAGCATATTCCTAAGCCTAAGCCTAAGAATGAGCTTATACCTAAACCTAAGCCTAACCAAAAAATGTATCTAAAGCTTAAGCTTTACTCTCTGACAGTTGTGCAGAAAAACGTTCCGATCCTGATCTTTACACGAGTTGTATTGTTTTAGCCGTTTGAAGAAGCGACTGCAGCAATGTTGATTCTAGCAACAATTTCATTGGTTGTTGCGTTGATTATGACGTGTGCTGTTGGGTGTAACTGTTGCAGGTAAACAAACTCAATGTCTAAAATCGAGTTCGTTACAGTGGCCCATGCAAAGATCAGGGGCGGAACGTTTTTCTATGGGACTAGAATAGAGTAGGCTTTATAATTATTTACATTCTTTTCTAAAGATGACGATAGTGGCGAATCCAGTAAATTTTGACTCGTTGGCAGCGGCATGGAAAATTCTTGAAATAGGATTGGTAAATTGTTAACGATTAATTTAATTCTTGAAATAGGATTGGTAAATTGTTAACGATTAATATAATTCTTGAAATAGAATTAGTAAATTGTTAACGATTAATTTAATTCTTGAAATAGGATTGGTAAATTGTTAACGATTAATATAATTCTTGGAATAGGATTGGTAAATTGTTAACGATTAATTTAATTCTTGAAATAGGATTGGTAAATTGTTAACGATTAACTTAGTTCTTGAAATAGGATTGGTAAATTGTTAACGATTAATTTAATTCTGGAAATAGGATTGGTAAATTGTTAATGATTAATATAATTCTTGAAATAGGATTGGTAAATTGTTAACGATTACTTTAAATCTTGAAATAGGATTGGTAAATTGTTAACGATTAATTTAATTCTGTAAATAGGATTGGTAAATTGTTAACAATTAATATAACGCTTTAAATGGGATTGGTAAACTGTTAACGATTAATTTAATTCTTGAAATAGGATTGGTAAATTGTTAACGATTAATATAATGCTTGAAATGGGATTGGTAAACTGTTAACGATTAATTTAATTTTTGAAATAGGATTGGCAAATTGTTAACGATTAATATAATGCTTGAAATGGGATTGGTAAACTGTTAACGATTAATTTAATTCTTGAAATAGGATTGGTAAATTGTTAACGATTAATATAATTCTTGGAATAGGATTGGTAAATTGTTAACGATTAATATAATGCTTGAAATAGGATTGGTAAATTGTTAACGATTAATATAATTCTTGAAATAGGATTGGTAAATTGTTAACGATTAATATAATTCTTGGAATAGGATTGGTAAATTGTTAACGATTAATATAATTCTTGAAATAGGATTGGTAAATTGTTAACGATTAATATAATTCTTGAAATAGGATTGGTAAATTGTTAACGATTGACTTAATTCTTGAAATAGGATTGGTAAATTGTCCACGATTAATTTAATCGATATTTAAATTTAAGAAACAAATGTCCTGGTGTGTCGATTTTGTTATCAACTGTGGCTGCTGCTGCTTTCTTATCGATCGGAATCGCCATTTACGGTACAAATATGCCTGGAACGTTTTATCATCAGCTTGATTTTAGTGTGGGATTTTATATTGCGATTATAACACGTAAGTCATACATGATGCAACGCTAATTGTAAGCTCATTTTGTAGCAATTACTTGAAGAGTTTAGTACGCGTAGAAACCAGCACGAATGCTTGAATGTTGAATATCAAAATTTATTATGTACGCGGAATGCGTGCGAAATGAACGAGAAGCCAAACATAATTTTAGTACACTTAAAATGCGCTGTTTTGGCATTTCATTAGAAGGATTTGTTCAAGCAAGTCTTACGCCAATTTACAAATTACATACATGTTAAAATATGCGCATGAAGCAAACAGGCTTCGTCTTGTAAAATAACAACATAAAAAGAAAAAGTAAACAACAATCTTCTATCTTCATAATTTTCACTCAGAAGTATACAAGCAAATTTGCATATGGAATACAAATCTGCAGGAACGATGCCTAAAATACGTACGTGGGGTGTTCCAGCTTTAATATATATTAAATACTAATATGCACAAAATTATAGTATTAATTCCAGTTTGGGTTTATGGCCAGCGTTGTATTTTAGGTCCGCTTTTGGTAAGCTCCTGCTTAATAAAACATAGATAGTGTCCGTATTACAACAGTTTGTACGCCTCGATGCGGCATTTTAAGAAAATATATTTCATTCGGTTATGTCGATTAAAATGAATGAGTAACAGCCAATAACATAACATTTATTGTGCACGATTACTCAAAATAACAGCTGTTGTGGCGGTATTTACAAGTCTATTTTGAAGTTACTAAAGCGACAACCACTAGCAGATCCAGCGGGAGGTGTACGTCTCACTCCCCCCCGAAAGCTTGCGTTTGGCAAAGTTCCATTATAATTTTTCTCCCTCAGACAATTGATACATATATAGCATGCAGTAGTAATTGCGATTCATAACGTTTGCAAGTCCGCCCGACCCTTCAAAAATTTATAGATGCGCCGCTGGCTGCAACATTGCGAAAATTGCAATAATCGCACTCTTATTGGCATATGTTGCAGAACCAATTGCAAGGTGGTGATATGTGCAGCAAACTTTCTAACCAGTGAATGATCAAGTCCAAAAATTTGCGTGTGTTAGCACATAAATTGTTGCAATTGTGTGCAAACTTTGAGACCTACAACAGTTGCAAATCGTTTGTTTGCAGTTGCGACAGGTGCAACACACAGTTTGCGACTGTAAATGCACTAGCTAGTGCGCTGGGTGCTACCTACTTGTGTGCGACCGGATCTTCGTTTCCGGTAACAATCGGTATTCGTATCCGTTATTTTAATCACTATCCATTTCCGTTATTTTAACTATTCGTTTACACCGTGGCTGCTGCGCATACCTGAGATACTGTAGTGACCCGAATAAGAGGGGGGAATAAAAGGGGTTCCCATTTTGAGTCCAAATCAATAGGAGTCCGTATCCCTAATAAGAGACCGTAAACGAATATAGTCCCTACCCTAATTAGAGTTCATAAATGTCAGTTATCCCTAATTGTAGCGCACAAATGACTCCAGGACCAAATAATGTTGAATTCGAAACTTTAAGGCGTACTTAAATTTTGAATGTACATTCTTAAGTATAACCTTGCATTATCACTCAAGCTATTGACATAAGACAAATAAACGTTTAATTCAACGGATAGTTGTAATACCGAATATATATTAGTAACGAAGGGCGGAGGGCGGCGTAAAAATAAATAACAGTTCGTAACCGAATAACAAGGGGGGTTGCCCTCTGGAGTGGCAAAATAAATATCAGTCCCCCCTCTTATTCGGCTCACTACGGCTTATTTTTTGTTTCAGTCGGAATTTTAACATTTGCCGTTATCATAAGCAGCATTGCCTTGTGTGTCCGTGGCGATTTTGTCGAGTACAGCATCGCATCAATAGACCCGATACGTTCAGCGATTTCCAACGATTGTTACACGCGTCATCGTCGTTTGCTTTTACCGTCACCGATACTGGCCCAAGCAATGCCGGCGTTTACTTACGGATATGAACCATCCGCCCCTACAAGTTATTACCTTGGGGTGAGCAAGGCAGTCGACCCTGTTTACGAACGAGATCTAATCGAAACTTACCCTCGAGTTGTGACATCTGAAACAGAAGCGAAGCTTCCAAAATATTCATTTGAATTTCCAACGAAACCTGAACGCCAGTTGGAATTTAAACAAATTTCGGCAGCTGTGTAATTTTTCAGACTTTTAAGTTGTTGCACCAACTATTTTTGACTGAGTTTGAGGTTAAGTTTAATTTTTTACAATATCCGACCATCAATTAGAATTTTTACAGGTATCAGTGTTTTGAGTATTGAACTTTTTAACAAATTATAAAAAACAATAATTTTATTTTTCTATTTATTTGACGTTTTAAAGTTACACCTGCATCAAATTTTTTCTTTCCAAAAGTCTTCCATTTAGTAGAACATCTTTTAAAAAAGTTTTTTTTGACAGCAAAACTTATTAATATTTGTGCGATATATATATATATATATATATATATATATATATATATATATATATATATATATATATAGAATACATTTTATATATACATACATACATATATATGTATATGTATATGTATATTAGAAATGATACAGATTTAGATTTGAACCAATTTCTGCAGTTGTGTTGCACTTTTTAGCTTTTTGTCTCGTTGGATATTTATCATTTATAAAACTTTTTTTATATTTTCCACTTGAGTTGTTTTCAATTTGGATTGACCGTTTGATTTTATTATCAACAGTTAAGCTGAATTTTAGCTACAATTCAAAATTTTAAGTCTTTAAATTTCGAAACTTACCAGTAGTAATTTAGAACCTTAAACAGTTTGTAAAACTATATTTCGATAACTGTTTAAGTTTGTTTTTCGTTACTTTCTATTAAGTTTGTCATAAATAATGTTCAATTATATGCGTTTAGCATCCTAACCCACCCTTCCTGGCTGGAATGTGTCCACGATTAAAAGTACGCGGCCCTGAAAGACAAATCCAATTTTAACTCAGCTGAATTCAACACTGAGATTTTTCGTGAAATCGAGTACACGAAAAATATGACTCGAGTTGATTTTTCCAACTATGGTGTCTACGGATCAGATGCTTTGAGTTGTTCAACGTCACTTTACGGTAGAAAATGAACTTACGTTTACTCGAAAGGGTACAAATATTAATTTTCGGAGGGATCCCAAACAGGCGTCGGTACGATCGGGATAACAATTAATGTTTGGTACGGCCCTGTTGCCAAACCACGATGTATAATTTGTCCATGATGTGGCATATATATTAATCGGGTATTTTCAAGTACATCATATGTGTTCATATGGCAATAGGCTAAATAAATATTTTTTGCTTGTTCTTAATTTTGCACACGTTCACATTTATTGCATTTAAAATGTGCTGAGCTGATCGCTCACTGTAAATTTGAGTGAGTTGATTTTAACTCAGAATGGAGTTGAATCACTCAGTCTGAGTGAGGACGATCAGAACTCAGAATTTTGAGTTGATTCAATTCATTCTGAGTTAATTAACCAATTCAACCAGAGTCGACTCAACTCAGATTAAGAATCAGATCAACTCTCAGAGCGAGTTAACGTTTACTGAAATTAATTCAGAAATAACCAACTCGCTAGATGAATTGATTAATCAACTCATTGGAATTTACAGTGCTGTAATAGTATCTTATAAATGGCAAATGCTTAGAAGTGGGCCGTAACAGTAGTATACGCATATTCCTAAGCCTATTATTAAGTCGAAGCCTAAACGTAAGGATGAGCTTGTACCTAAACCCAGGGTGTATCCGGATATCTGTTTTCGGTAGAAACCGGCGCCTATTTCCGTTATAAACTACCGGAAATGCCGTTATTTCTATACTCAAAATTAGTTATAAATTACGTAGATATTTCCACTTTGCCTTAGCGTAAACGCATGCCTAGCCCAAGCCTGAGAAAAAAAATCAGGGTTGGGCCATACCTTACTAAGCCGAACGCCGGAGCACGGGGGCGTGCGCAAACTTTCAATAAAACCATTTTTATCATGCCGCACGCCGGCGTCCGGCGGAATGCGACGGCGTCCAGCGACGCGCGACGAGTACACTGCAAAAAATGGTGAGCCAAATTGACTCTCTCCAAAATAGGTTTTACTTGGATGAGTCGAATTTTGACCCAGTTTGTGTAGTCAGGAAAATCCTTTTTCGGAGAGAGTCAATTTGACTCACCATTTTTTACAGTGTATAGGGCAACCCTAAGTGTAAAGCAAGCTTCAACACCCACAGCTTGGCTACATCTCTGATGTCTGTGTTTGACACTTATACTGAAAAACTATATTTACGTTTCAGATAATTCTAATTATACTACACTTATCTTTGTTAAAGGGTTCAAGCATATGATGGGGGTAGAAACATCCAAACCAGCGGTTGTCGTTGGATATCCTGCGTACACATCAGGCTATCAGCAAGGTTCAAATAAACCAGGTCAAATGTTTCTCATTGATTCAAACGGGCACGTACACCGCGCCCAGCAAGCGCATTACGTAGTCCAACGAGGACCACGTCCAAGACGTGCCTCACCTCCTAAAAAAGATTATGTTCCATTTCAAGACGTCGAACAAATGTCCGACGATGAATTTCAGCGAACTTACGGCAAAGCAAGCAGTGGCCGCCGAAAATCTAGCACAAAAAACCGCGCCCGCTAACTAGCTGCATGGATGGCGGGAAATTTACCCGGCAAATGCTGTTCTGGCCCTGTTTGAAACACGCGTGGTTTGAGCGCGAAAAAATATTTATTTATTATACGAACAAAATTGGTTTTTGTTTTGTTTTTTATCTTAAATATCTGTTGGCCGCTGATTCTTTGAACAGGGTAAAATACGATTGTGTCTACAATGGGTTAATATCGCGAGAAGAAATTTTTTTAATTTAAATCATGTTTTGCCAGTAAAGCCAAATTGTAGTATATTTATATTGTCTTTGCGTAAATAAAATGTTTCTGCTTAATACAAATCAAGTCACCATTGAGGATGCTCCTGAATTGTTCATTCCGCACACAAATTAGTATTGATCATCTCAGCATACCACAACTATAAAGTTTAACAATAATTTTTCCACAATATCGCGGTTATTGCATAGAACCAGGCCATAACAGTAATATAAGCATATTCCTAAGCCTAAGTGTAAAGCACGAGCTTACACTTAAGCCTAAGCCTACGCAAAAAATTAGCCTAAAGCTTTAAGGTTACTCAAATTGCAATCTGACAGAAAAACGTTTCGTCTCTTATCTTTACATGAGCCACAATACCGATCAATATACAAGAAGATTTGTGTTTGTTTCAAAAGGTGCATTGTAAATTCCAGTGAGTTGATATTAACTCAAAATGATTTGAATTTGCTCAGTCCGAGTAAGGACTATCAGAACTCAGAATTGTGAATTTATGTAACTCAATCCGAGTTAGCTGATCAACTCTACCCCGAATCAAATCGACTGAGATTGAAAATCAACTCAACTCCGAGTTAGTTTACTGCTTATTGTTATTAACTCAGAAATAACTAAATCCCTAGCTGTGAGTTGATTATTCAACTCAATGGAATTTACAGTGTATCTGGTTATTCAAACCTAAGCGTCAATATAATCCTAAAGTCTATTCGTATGCGAAGATTTAAAGTTTACAATCCTTTTCAGCGTATTTGACTTCTGACCCATGCTATCTTTAGGTCTGTCCCCTTTCATGGTGGGATTTTAAATGAGAGGATTTCATCTTAGAATATATATTTAGCTAAACCTAATGTTTTAGGCTAAGGTTTATACTTTTTTCAACCATTAGGCTAGGGCTTAGGCTTATTCGTATGCTTAGTCTGCCGTACGGCCCTGTAAGTAAACATTGGTCTCTCAGAGTGGAAACGGTTTAATTAGTGAGGCTCAAACACGTCACGCTTCCCCTGGTGTTAAACTAGGCGAAGGTCTCTGGTTAGGATGCACCCAGGTAAAAAAATTGCAGTTTAGTCTATTTTTAGGCAGTAATTACATTTTTGGCCTAAACTTAAAGCTTTATACTAAAGACCAGCTCAAAACGTTTACTTTTCTCACAACTATTCTATGATTTTGTAGCGTTGCGTTCAGTTACATATTTGTTTGGACCATGTTGCTTTTAATCGTATCCAGTTTTGGCTAGGTATGTCAACCAGAAGTGGCGTAGGATCAGGGATGGGAGTCTCGGTTTGTAAGTCTCGGTATTTGGCAGGTCTTGGTGTCGGTTTCTTGAGTCTCGGCATCTTGGAACCGAGACCGTAGAAGACAAGGATTCGACAAATGTATGTTTGTATTGTTCAAGTAAATGATGTTTGAAACATAAATAAAATTTCGCTGTGAATGTATGAATTTGCCCAGTCACGCACTAATGTAATCAGATATTCTGAAAAAACACAAAAAACTATGAAAACGTAAAAAAACTACGAAAAAAGTTTAGAAATAATTTATTTCGAAAATTTTAGTTTATTTTCTGTGAGGACAAAAAAAATAACCGAGACCAAGATTTTTCATGGCCGGCGCTGATACTCAGGACACGGTCTTGGGTCCAAGTTTTTAACCGAGACCGCCCACCCATGCTCAGGATTGGGGCTATTACGTTTGCTTAAGCTTGGGCCTAGTTTTAGACTTCACGCTGAAGTTTAACATTAAGTTTAGTAATTGGAATCCGCATAAATGCTATTGCGGCTTTAAAATATCACTGGTCATCTATCAGGTTTTCCAGCGTTGTTGTAACATAATAAAAATTGTGAACGTACATGGACACATGTACAAATTTTGCAACACATGTAGTAGAAAAATATATGTAATAGAAAAATATATGTAATAGGTATGTTATATAAGTCAATCAATTCCATTTCAGTTGGCATAAATACCAATGATGGTTTCAATTTTTTTCGAAATCTTTGAAAAAATATCCTGCAAAGTAAAATACCGTAGCCGGAGCTGGATTTCGATTTTCTGCCGGAGCCGGATATCCGGTCGCTCCCTGTTGAATATCCTACATTTTTAAAAAAATTCATTTTACATTATGCAAAAGCGTCCTATTTTGCAACTGTTTAAGGGCAAGGCAAAAATACATCTTCGAATCAGATTCCATACTGAAAATGTTTCGAAGTATTAAATCCTGAAGCTCACAATGTGTTTGCAAGCGATTATTATTCACAGTAAACATGAAAGTTTTAAATAAAGCATTTTCAAGTGCACTGTAAAAAAATGGGGAGTCAAATTGACTCTCTCGGAAACAAGCTTTTCCTGACTACACAAACTGAGTCAAATTTGACTCCGCCAGAGTCAAATTCGATTCAATGATGACGTTGGCGGAGTCGAATTTGACTCAGTTTGTGTAGTCAGGAAAAGCCTGTTTCCGAGAGAGTCAATTTGACTCCCCATTTTTTACGGTGTGGCTGAATGTTTAACTTAAAACTTTTTTCAGGTAGTTTTTGAACAACTGTATCGATTTTGGTTGAACTTTGGCCTCAGGGTGGCGCTATACTTTTGACGACGTTCGGAGCCGTCCATCAGTGTACGTCACCGTGCGGTATCGTAAGTGAATCACACTGCAAAAAAATGTGAGTCAAATTGACTCTGTCCGAAATAGGCTCTACGGGACTACACAAACTGAGTCAAATTCGACTCCACCAGAGTCAAACGTGCGATTCAGTGGGTCTAATTTGACTCTGGCGGAGTCGAATTTGACTCAGTTTGTGTAGTCCCGTAGAGCCTATTTCAGAGCGAGTCAATTTGATCAACATTTTTTGGAGTGTACTCACGTACGATACCGTATGCAGGGACGGACGGCAACGCGACAGGTATAGCGCCACTCTAATTGTCTGTAGTAAGGAAGATTTTTATTCCTAATTTTGGGCCATTTTTGTTCAAAATCTCATGAATTATGCAGTTATAGGTTTTTTGGTCACAATGACCACCTATCACCTAATAAACATAGTCAGTTTGTCGCAAGCTTTAATTTTTATGCCAAACATTATTGTAACAGCTTTAAACATCACTACACAGTAAATTCGACTGAGTTGATTTTAACTCAGAATGAGTAGAATCCACTCGGAAGTGTGAGCGCTGAATTAGGTCGTTCAGAACTCTGAACTGAATTGATTGAACTCTTAATCAATGGACTTCCAAGAAATTAAATCCGCTCACAGTGAGTTGATATCTTACTGTTATTAACTCAGAAATTATACCAGAAAGAACTAATGCTCTCACTGTGAGTTGATTAATCAGCTCATTGGAATTTACAGTGTACTGTTTCGCATTATCTATTTGTGTATACCAGTTTTACAAAACGAATTTGAAAATATGAACCAGCCGCGATTGGTTCCGTGGCGTATTTTTGCCAGATTTCTGGTTGGTATGCGTATTGTATCTTTAATTTTTTTTGAAAAACTAAATATTTGAACAGATTGCATAAATTGTTGTTGATTCAACAAACCGAATATCATAAAAATAGAAATTTCAGCTTAAGTATGTAGAAAATTATTCATGCAACAGCTTTTATGTGCACACTTCAAACGATGAAATGGTATATTTGTTGTATTTTAAAAACCTGAACGACTGTTTTTTTGCTACGGAAGCTCGATAATATTTCATAATGAGCAAGCATTCCCAAATAAACGCCCTTGTTTGCCAATTCGTACTGTCGACTTAGCGTAAGCCTAAACCGAAGCCTAAACACATTTCACAAAAAATGGTGTGTCCAATTGACCCTCCCTGAAATGGGCTCTGCGGGTCTACAAAAACTGAGTCAAATTCGACTGCGCCAGAGTCAAATTCGACTCACTTAGTCGTGCGTTTGCCTCTGGCGGAGTCGAATTTGACTCAATTTTTGTAGTCCCGTAGAGCCTATTTCAAAATAAGTCAATTTGTCTCACCATTTTTACAGTGTAAGCTTAAACATAATATAGCGTATGCCTAAGACTCTCAGTTTCATAAGTCTTCCGGTCTTCCAGCGGCGACACCATTATAATTAACAACAGCCAATTAATGTACCACCTATTTGGCTAAGGATGATGATTGTCGCGTACCTTGTAATTACTATTGGTTGGCAGCGGCCCCAAAAAACCATATTTGCTCTTGAAATAGACTTATTGTTAGCTATTGTTGAACGAAGAGTTTTGATTGGCTATCTAACTCCCTCATCTCGTCTCCCCCGAAAATTGTTAACGAATAAAAAGTTGTGATTGGCTTTTCAACGAACTCTCATCACTGCGTCACCCGTGATTGGTTATATGTTTGGTATGTTTTTTGCAAGATTTACGGTTGAAAATGTCCCACATTCCATACATCTTTAGAACGTCTCTCAGCGTGGAACTTGAAAAAGATAACAACTGAAAGACGCTACTTTGAACCCCTGTCAAGACAGCCAGGTTTAAACGGGTGTCGGTTTCATCGCTCCAGTCAACGGGTTTCTGACTGAAAAGTTCTATCGGTTCTAAATATTTATGTTAAGGCGTATTTTTAAATCGCAAACCCAACAAAATGGCATATACAAGTTATTTTATCTAGCGATTCTGACACCGTAGACAAGACTAAAATATAGGTGTTAATACGATAGAACTGCCAAGCCGTTATTGTGGCCAATGTAAAGAACAGAGACGGAACAGTATTATAAACATATTCCTAAGCTTAAAAAGCTTAAGCCTACGCGTAAACCTAAGCGTAAAGAATGAGTTCATTCCTAAGCCTAAAGGTTAAGCCTAAGCATAAGCGAATCAAAACAATTCGTCTTAAGCTTACGCTTACTCTATTCTAGTTCCACAGAAAAACGTTCCGCCCCTGATCTTTACATGGGTCACGGTTGTTAAGTAAAACAACACGTTAAAACTGACGATAAAACGGCTGTGGGACCTAGAATAGAGTAAGATTACGCTTTAGACTAATTTTTTAGCTTGGCTTAGGCTTAGACTTAACCTTGGGCTTAGGAATAAACTCATTCTTACGCTTAGGCTTAGGCTTTGGGGCAGCGTATACGGTGTCGTTTATGCTTCGGTCTTCCTCCTGTTGAAAAGTTAAAAGCTGTTTTGTGAACTGCATTCATATTAACTTTTTATTGTTGTGATCAGTAGTGGCCGATGGTATCTAGGCAACCGGTTTTACATGGTTTTAAAGAAATTTTGAAAAACTGTTTCATAAAAATTAGACAATTTTTGTTGCTACTTAATAATTTAAGCAATTTCTTTGGCTACTTGGCCAATGTAAAGAACAGCGGCACAACAGTATTATAACCATATTCTTAAGCCTAAGCCTAAGCCTAAACCTTGGTGTAAGAATGAGCATATTCCTAAACCTAAGCCTAAGCCTAAGAATATGTCAAGCAAAAACAATTAGTGTAAAGCTTAAGCTTACTCTATTGCAGTCACATAGAAAAACGTTCCCTCCTGATCTTAATACGGGCCGGCTACTTGATATTTTTTTTAAATGAATTAATAGCAAAAATTAAAACGCGCATGTAGTTTAGACGGAACTCATGCGACAGTGGCGGAACATTCGTCTGAGGGACTGCAATAGAGTAAGCTTAAGCTTTAAAGTAAATTTTCGCTTAGGCTTAGGCTTACGCTTAGGTATAAGCTCATTCTTACGCTTTGGTTTAGGCTTAGGCCTAGGCTTAGAAATATGCGTATACTACTGATACGGCCCTGTTCTATACATTGGCCGTTATGATGATGCATTAGCTACAAGTTTTACCCGGCTCAGAATTGGTATGCAGTGACACTACTCAAGCAGAAATACAGACCGCAACGTCTGACTGCAAAAAATTGATCGCATTAGTGCCGCGTATACGGGCACGTCCGCAGAAAATTTGACCAATGTATAGATCAAATCCATACAGTAATATAAACATATTCCTGAGCCGAAACGTAAGCCTAAGCCGAAACGCAAGAATAAGCCTGTAAATAAAAGCCTATAAGCCTAAGCCAAAAAATAGTCTAAACCTTAAGCATACTTTATAGTAGTCCCACGCAAGAACGGTCCGCTCCTGATGTATACATGGGTCGAAAATTGAAATGGAGATGCACTAAAAGTTTTAAAGAGCATTGAGCTGACAAATATTAAAATTATAACGGTAAAGTGTGAACATCCGTGACAGGACACGCTTGTTTGTGGCCTACAACTAACACGCGTTTGAAAGCAACGTTAAAGTGTCTGAAATGCTAAATTTTAGCCATAACCATTAATATATTCGAAAATCGGTAAATAAAATCATTAGCCAACCATATATGGAACCTATTAAATGGCTCAACCTACGTTCGTTGACTGCTTATCGCTGAGTCCAAGAGATCTCGTTGGTCAACTCAATCTAACAACACCGGTTTCCAGCCAAGAATCTCTGTATTATTCGTTGTCTGACGAATCGGAACCAGAAAATATTCAAACAAACCGGCAGAGGTTAGTGTAAGAAACGTTTTTTTGACTCAATGAGCTGATAAATTATCCAAACGTTTATTTCATTAACGAATCAATGTTTGTAGGCATTGTCTACAATAACTGAATTTATTTTTGAGCGGTTTAGAATCAACTATGAGCATATCAATGGCAGAATTTTTTAACTTTTTATAACGGAAACGAAAACACAAACTGACACCGATTTTTGTACCAAAAATAAAAACAAATGGCGACTTTACACACACTGCAAATTTAAATGAATTGATTAATCAACTCAGCTAAAGGGTTAGTTATTTCTGAGTTAATAACAGTAAACGTTAACTCACTCTGAGTTGTGTTGATTCCCACTCTGTGCTCAGTTGATTCCGGGTGAGTTGAATAATTAAGTCAAAGCGAGTTTTATTGACTCAGAATTGTGAGTTCTGAAAGTTCTAACTCAGATTGAATGATTCAAGTCATTCTGAGCTAAAATCGATTCACTGTCATTTACAGTACAGTTCTTCGAATAGATGAAAAACTTGGCTGAAATAATTAATTTTGCGTGTAATTTTGTATTTTGCATAAAATTAATTTTTTGTATTTTGCATAAAATTAGTTTTGTATTTTGCACAAAATTAATTTTGTATTTTGCATAATTTTGTATTTTGCATATAATTAATTTTGTAATCCTAATTCTTTTTAGCATATCGCCTGCTCGCACAAATTCTGGATCACCAGAAGCAACTACAACACCAGCTATGGCGTTCTACGGCCACTACGGCGAATTTAGCCAAATTCAATCAAGTAAATACATACTTGAGCTAAGCCGAACGCCTTATTCTCGGACGCCGCCAATCTATCGAAAATATTCTTCGAAAGAACATTTCGAAGATTTCTACTATAATCCATCATACGGGGCAACACACATAACACATTGTGTTATATTATACACAAACTGTGTGCTATAGCACACAATATGTTTCTAGTTTAGCACCTTGCAGAAATGTGTAATATTTCACACATTTTTGTGTATAATTTTGCAGAAAATGTCTTCCTACATTTTTTAGCAAGTAAGTTACCCTATACACAGACACTATTGTGTAACATACTACACAATTATTTTTAATACATATTTTCATAAACGACCAAACAAAAGTTTCTTGTCATAAGCCGTTTTCGGCATAACTACTATCTGCCACTCATAACATACATCAGTAGTTTGGTTTACTTATAGAAAAGAAAAGTAAAAACAAAATAAAGGCATAAATGTAAATCAAACAAAAATTACTCGTTAACGTTTACCCGCAAATGATTTCATATATTTATATCTAATTCAAGCAAAACTTAGACGATTCTATGCATATTAGTGATGTAACTTTCATGTAGTTAACTGCAATAACATTTTCCTATTTGCGCAAATGAGTGACTTAACGTTATAGAAACCAGGCTCAGATCTAGGCGAGCGGACGGAAAAGTATATTTCTCCGGATTCAATTTTAATAGGGTCAAGATTAAAATTTTGCACTCGAGCTACCAAAGTTAAAATTGTGACAAGGTCTAACGGGTTTAACGAAACATCATGTTGCGAGAAAACGGGCTATGTGACATTTTAATCAGAAATGTATGTTTGTGCACTCGAATTTGGTATGTTACTCAAACGAAACTAAATATCCGGAGACAGTGCAAACACGCTTAAATGGCACAAATAATTGCACATAAAACTAATAAAAGAGATCTTCACCGAGATACGATAGCGATATAATGCACCATCTAGTTTATACTGCGCACGCCACTAAAAATATCCATGTTTTTCATGTTTTTATTGGAAAGTAGCAATAAAATTTCAGTTATTTCTATAGTACTATATAATTATGTTGCTTTTTGCACTTCACCGCCTTGGCAACGGGTCGCGAGCATGTGCCAAAAAAGACAGAAATGCATCAGAGTGTTTTTCTCTTGCCAAAATTTGAGTTTTTTTTGCCAAAATTCAGATTTTCCTGCTAAAATTATAACTGCTAGCCCCCACCAATATTTGAATTTCCCGTCAAAATTTCAATATCCGGCCAAAATTACAATTTTTTCAACAATATTTAGAAAAATTATGAAAACTTTTAGACCCTACAGTTTCTAAACATTGACCGTATATTTTAACCGTATTTTAAAAAAGTGATGTTTTACGCACTATTTTTGCCATTTCTCTTTATTTTATAGGTCATTTTTATACCTAGCTAAAATTTTAGATATCATTTTTAGAGTGTGTTCGTAAATTAGCTAAGTATCAAAATGGTCGGACATTTTTTGGCATTTGAGTGCGCAGTATATCGTGGATGGCCGTTAAAGTACAGTAAAATATAGACTGAAATGGTTATTCTCAGTCATTTTCTGAATCTAAACCAGCTGTTATGCCGTCACTGTTCTCATTTCTTCAACGATTAGCATTCATAACACTAGCGATAAAATCCTTTAATGGAGGCGTCATACCGATTCCGAACTTTGCATCAACTTCTATGACGTGTTCTAAGAATCGATAAAACGACAACAAAGGCGTCGGGAATTGTAGCCAAAACGTGTGAAATGAGCAATAAAGCAAAAACAACGCCCTTGGAAGAGAACCATGCGATTCCAACAATGTGCCATCGACTGCAACGTAATATCTAGCATCACGATCTTCGTTAATGTGAATGACTATTACGAGCCAAATCAACTAAACACGTATCCGCATGTTAATACAGTAGTAATTTATCGTGAATAAGCGTTTAAGTGAAGCAGCTTACTAAAATGAACTTTTAAATTGCGGTTGAACTCGGAACTCATTCACTCCATTTTTAATGTTTTAACCCAAACTGTCTGAAAGTGTTAACTAAGAGCAGTCAATTTGACATCCATTCATGAGAATTATCATACTCAAATTAGTGCTAATATTTACCTTGAATTTAACAACAAGCTGTTGTAACAGAAAATCCTTGGCTTTAAAAGATCCACGTCCAGGTAATATAAGTGGTAAAGCAACCAAAGCGGTTAGAGATTTCTCTTCTGAAAAAACACCAGTACTTCACTTTTGCGAAAAGTATCAGGGTGTAACCGGATATCCGTTTCCGATAGAAATCGGTGTTCGTTTCCGTTTCCGATATATAAATACCGGGAATGCTGATGTTTTTGTGCTCAAAAGTAGTTATGACTTGAAGTCTATGAGGTTGTTTTTGTGCTCAAAAGTAGTTAAATGTGATATTTCCTATGCATAAGTCCACCTGAGGTTCGATGCCAAATATGACAGCACATTTTAAACGGACCGACACTAGGTCCAGTTCGGTTAAAACTACTATTTGAACCTGCTTACAATCATGATCTAAGTTTCACGACACCAACACAAAAGTAGTTAAATGTATGTACATTAAATTTTACAGCATGTGTAAACAGCCGCGCAACTAGCTATGTAATATTGTATAATAACGTTAAAACATATACAGAATAAATGTATAGGTATCATTGTGTTGTAATCTTTTAGTGAAATACATATTCAAGATAAAAATATGCTTAAGGAGAAATGAATCATTCACTCAAATAGTTACACCTTTATAAAACGTACCGCCTATAGATTTATGGTTTGAAGGTAACTGAATTTTCTTTAAGTTCCTAAAATTCCAATTTACTAGCAGAGCTTTCGGTTCTGTAATAAGCAATTTGGGGCGCGGCACTTACGGAAATTACCTTTCACAGGAAATGGCAGGTTTAACATACAATTGAAGCACGAAGATCCAGATTTTGAAAATTTTCGCCCCGACTTATCGTGCGCTTTAAATTCGTTCGTAATTTTAATCGAATAAACGCAGCAGACATAGGCCGGAAACGGACGTTTACGGAATAATTCTGTCAGCTCCATGTACTGGACGCGTCGAAATGAGTGATTTACTTTAAACACCGGCATAAAGATATGTGCATGTAAACTGTTATGATTATAAGCCATTACACAATCCTTTTCATAATAAATTTTAGACACACGGTTGCTGAAGTTTCAGACATATTGTGTAAATTTCCACACAATGTGTGTTAAAAAAATTGTACACAATATGTTTCTGAAAATTAATACACAATCAGGTTTGTGTGAAGGATCAAACATTTAGACGCAATTCTGGACAACCCGGCAACTACCGATCCGACCCGGCCTTATTTCGGCGATGCAAAACTGTGCCAAGCTAACCAAAAGAACAGTATTTTTGGCAAAAATACGGCCCACAAAACTTCCAGTTTTGTACCAGATCAAGCTTATAGCAATTTTTTAATTGAAACGTCACAAAATTTACCGAATCCGCAGAAATTTTCAACTCGCCTGAGCTCTGAGAGCGATCACGGTGACGACACCAACAAATTAACGATTCAAACTAATTTTTATTCTGACCCAACTGCCCAATTCGCACAGAACCGCAATTTGTTTCAGTTCAACTCAAAACCGATGAACTCTAACGGAACGAGCAAAACTGACTCCGATTTGAGCCTAAATTCCAGGTCCCAAGACAATGTGAATCGTTGTTTTCGTGAAAATTTTGACGAATTGCAATACGACACCGTTTACGCGTTCGGAGGATTACGAAAACGCATAAATTCCATCCAGTTGAATCCGGTGACCGAAGATCAAACCAGACCATATCGAACCAATATAAACCAATTTAAGTTCCCGTTGTCGAGGCGACATCCGCGTAGCCCTATTTCTCAGCAACCGTTGACTGAACGCAAATCTGTCACTTTGAATTCAACAGAAATCAGTTTTCCAAAGGTCAGCGACAGGAAAGATGCAAGTTATGAGAAACAGCCAAATAGAATGGGCCAACACCACACATTGCAAGAAAATCAACAAACCAAAGTCGACCAACGCCGCAATTTGCAGGAAATCCAACCAATTAGAGTTGACGATACTAAAATAACTTCAAAAGATCAACCAATCACAATCGGCGAATATGAATCGTTGCGAGAAAACCAATCAATCACAGTTGACGATCGTGAAATGCATGACCAAATCCAACCAGTTGAAATCGTCCAGACAAGTGACAAATTATCAGCTACAACGTTCTATCCAAACATATTTCACTATTCTAAATCAGTATTAAATATCACAGACCACACCGACAACATCAGGTGCAACTCGTTGAGAGACAGGATTCAAGGTTCTTCTGGTGGCTTGCCATCCCAGTTAGCATTGTCAGAAACAACGCAGTGGTCAGTCCATGACTCATCACCCGAACGAACTCCAACCAATACCAAGCAAACTCGACCACAGCCTATCGAATATTTGGCGAACACAGACGAACAACTCAACGAACATAACGAAATCTTTTGTTGCAATGGAATTGCACCGGAACCGGAAACGCCTGGAAATCAAACGCCTACAAACCAAAGTTCGCGACCGGATCTTTTTACAAATCCACCGCTGCCTGGCCAAAAAATGTCACGTTTTCACTTTGGACCGTGCCAAATTAGTCATTTATACACAAATCAGCAGACGAAAAGTAATAATCGTTTAGGAAACGCTAAAAGTGAATCTGCGATAAATGTTGATGCTCAAACAAACGGGAACGTTACTCCGAGCTATGTTCGAACAGCGAAAGATTTTGGAAACACCCTAGGAAATCGTTGGGGTATCGCTAGGGTCGACCTCCTTGAACAGTTCAGAGGACTGAAGAGGGTAATTGGTGCTGATAATGGTTCTGCGCCGTTATCACCTGTGTTTGCTGTCCCAGGTAATTCCCTTTTTTGTCCTTAATTTTCTTTTAATTTTGACCAGTCTTTCTGATTTTCGATCGCCTATCACTAGTCTGTAGCTGGTTTTGAGTCTTTGATCGTATTCTCAAATGATGTGTAGCACCTATCACTCGTTGATTATAACAAGACGTATAAATGTCGAACCAGTCTATCGAGAAGTTTAAACTTTGGCCCATTATTTGCGTTTGAGCGTTCGTACTTGTGACTTAACCCCTTCGCACATTGAGTTATCTGTAGGCAATTCAGCGCAGTGTATATACGTTAAATAGTATATATCGCACAGAGATTAACAATTGCAACACGTATACATAGTACTAAATCACCACATGACGTGAGAGCCCCCTCGGGCTCGAGCGTGAAGCTCCTGTAGCTTAGTGGTGATGGTATACGCCTCCCACTCCAGTCACTGGAGTTCGAAACCTAGCATAAAAGTAGGTCTCAGGGGAAATAGAAAATATTCATGTGAGAAAGGGTTCGTAGGGATACCACTGGATCCGTGACTCCGCTGAGTTGAAATTTTCTGGGGAAACCCGAGAGGCGCGAAATTTGAGCGTGTCGGGTTGAAAAACCACTGGTTGAAATGTTTTTGGAGCCGTAGCGGGGTATTCACCTGGGGGTCCAAGTGTGTGACCCCTGGGTGTAGTACTCCGCAAGCGTGAGATTTGGTGGTTTCAAATTTGAGATCTAGGGGTCTGAAGGGAGAGCGCAGGTGAGTAAAACTGGCGGAAAGAGTTGATTCGAACTGGATTTGAGTGTTTTTGAGCCCGGGGCGGTCTTTTCTGTCTTTTGCCGGCTTGTGTAGTTTCTTACGAGTTATATCGAAGTTAGGATTTTTGAAATTTTGAACTTTATGGTTAGAATTGGCGGTGTTGATGTTTAGTACGGTGAAATTGGGCGGTAAGCTTTTGAATAATGTGTAGTTGAAGTCAAGTGGGTATTCGTCATAGTATTTTAAGGTTATTATATGTTATTCAGTTGATTTGACCTTTTTCGATACTTGTTTTGCAAATTTAGATGGTTTTGAGTTTAAATTTGGCGGTTACATTTGTGTCGGAGTTATTTTAGTTTTCTGACGGTTAGAGTAAGTTGTTATATTTTTCCTAATGTTGATGTGCGAGGAATTTTCTAAAATTTCGAATGAATTGGTAATAATCCGGTGGAATTGTGATCGAGTTTAATTTTTGAGTGATGTTGAATAAAGGTTCTTAGCTAGCTTTTTCTTTGTCTTAAGTTTATTGGCTTTGTAAGATGGCGACGATTTGTAGAAAATGTTCTATCTGGAGTATTGCGGTGTGGTGGTTTTTCGTATTTTTGGTTGTTTTGAAAATTCTAGCCGGAGAATGGTATACTTTGTGAAGCAACATGGTAGTTGTAGAATTGCGTTTTTATTGATAATCGGCGTTATGTTAAATTTGTAGTTTGCGGTTTGTGTTTTCTTTTCGGTGAGAATTAGCGCTCGTACCGGGGTGGCCGGTACAAGCGCCGTACGGGCTATTCCTGTACGGGTGGCTGTACGCAGTTTTCTAATTCAAATTTCTCGATGGGTACCTAGGAGGAAAAATTTATCGTGAAAGCGATTTTGAGTTGGGTTAGACTCCGGTTGAGCCTAGCTCGACTCAACCGTGGTTTTAACCCAATTGCATTCAGCTACGATATAAACTAAATCAGTATAAATCTAATATCTCGTAAACGTTTGACTGATGCAATTTGCCTGTTCGCAATATTAACGGTATGAAGGGGGCCGGTGGGCGGCAAGTCCACCGGCTCGGGAAGAACTCACAGCATGGGAGACCACGCTACAGCGAGAGGCGAAACAGGTACAGAGCCATGTTTTAGTTAAGTCCATAGGAAAACTTAACGAGATAGGTTATACTAGAATTTTCCGTAACGTACGCACAAAATATTGAGTGTGTAATGTGTTATCAAAGTATGACTTTATAATAAACTATAGGTGTCCGATTTGATAAGGGATGCTAGCCCCTATGATTCCTGGGTGGTTCGAAAATTCCGTTTCAGCGCTGACTCTGAGATTATTGTTTTTTACCGAATTATAGCGCTATTGTTTTCGTTGGATTCCTGCAGGACGGGAATGTTTTTGTTATCTCGGACTCAGACTTGCGCGTGTCGCGACCGAGCAAGTCTGGGTCGGAACTTGTTATCGTGTCCGGACTGGGGAGGGGTATTTTTCCTTTTCCTTTTTCATTTTTCTTTTTCCCGGGTGATTTTATTTGAGCGCTGAGTATTGAATGATTATTGCGTATAGTGAAAATTTCTACAGCCTTAGAAATGGGCGGTGCGGGTCCCCATTTTTCTTTTTCCTTTTTGACCAATTCCTTTTTACCAAGAATTTATTTTTCCCCGCACTCCGAATTTTGCCTGCCCACTGGATGGTCAATGCAATTTTGCCGCGGTGGTCAGAAAGTTTACCTGGGGGCAGGAATCCGCGAGGATAAGAGTCTCCTAGCCCCAAATCTTTTTCGGGATAATCGGTGTTTCAGAAGCGTTCGCCGGCTCGCAGCCGGCGAGGAACTTTTATCAAACGGAATTGTGCGCTAGATTTCATTTCGTAGTCCGGTGACGATAGACATTTGCGTTCAGATGGTGTATACACTGCGAGCCCGAGATGGGAAACCCATCCCGGACATGATCGAGCGGAGTAGCATACCTAGACACTGTAGCCAACCTCTATCAAACCATAAGGGGTACCCACCAAGGATGGGTGGCAAGGACTTTTGATCCAGGGTAACCTACCTTATAGGGTTAAGCGAAAATTTTTTTTTACTATCTTTAAGTTCCAAATTTGTAGCTTCTGCTGTTCTGTTATTTGAAAACATATTGCTAACTGCTGATAGGTCCTACCCAAATTGTAGATTACGGACCCCCCAAACATCAGGTTTCGAACTGTAGCTAACGAAATAAAATTAGGTTGTCAAACAACAAAAATTACGATAGTTTGAAAGATTTTCCAGGAGCAATTTTGCCTAAACCAATTTCAAAAACAGCACTGAGTAGTTTCATTGATGGCGTATTCAAAAATAGACCCAAAGCTTGAAATTTTGACTTATTATCAGAAACACTGTATGTGAATTTTGGCCCATGTTACTTTAAAGGGCGTTCAGTTTTCTGATGGGTCCATAAAAGAGTAGGTTTAGATGCTAGATTACATTTTTTTGCTTAGGCTTAGGCTTAGGCTTAGGCTTAGAAACACATTTTTGCAACGCGTACGATTAAGCTTGGGCTTAGGAATACGCTTAATCTGTACATGAATTTTTTTACCTTTCAAATGCAAATTCGAAGGGCTTATATATAAACAATGGCTTAAAAACGTCCCATATTAAAGCTTTACTCTCGGCCTCATTAATTTTTCGTTAACGCAGATGTTTTATGCGCGTTGAATTTATAATTTAATACAGTGCCACGTTTTTTAGGCGGTCCGCCGTTCGACCTTGGGTTTGTTTACAACAATCAACCGTTTGGTGCATCTGCAACACTTATGTCAGAAATTTTGGAATCGTTTGAACTGCGCCACCAACCAAATAGCGAAAATTCACCAAGAGAACAGCTGGCAATCTGGCTTGGGCAGCCTAATGCTCCAATTAGCGAATCTAAAGCACTGGTGAACACTTACCTGTCTCGTGTTGTGGTTATTATTATTGATCGAAACAGTTTTGCACCGTGCTGTAATCGAATTCGAGGGTATTATCCGGGCTCGTACGAGAAGAACACCCACGAGCAAAACCCGTTAGTTCATGGAACAAATTCTGTGTCACTTTTTGGCCGAAAAATTTCGACCGCTTTACGCTCAAGCTACGTACTAGAAACAGTGGTACTTGCTCCTGATTATAGTACTGAAACGCTTACAGATCACTTAGCTAACACTGGAGTGCTACCAGAGCTCGCTAATCCACTCATGCGAGCTTACACCGATACCGTTGAGCAAGGACTCACGAATGCTGAAGCGATTTGCAAGTTTGTCTACGATCGAAAACCGTCTGCTGACGTTGACAAAATTAGCAGATTTATATTTTCAACCGGAACCACAGTTTGATATAAAACTTTGATTTTTTTAAACAAACTTATCACCGATGATAATTTTACAATTAAGCGAACCATTTGCGTTGTTGTTTGTTTTAAAGATCAGGAGCGGAATGTTTTTCTGTGGGACTAGAATATAGTAAGCTTAAGGTTTAGACTGATTTTTTTGCCTGGCTTTGGCTTAGGCTTAGGCTTACGAATACACTCATTCTTACGCTTAGGTTTAAACTTAGGTTTAGGCCTAGGCTTAGGAATATGCCTATAATACTGTTCCACCCCGGTTCTTTACATTGGCCGTAAGCAGAAACTTTTCAAGCATCAAACTGTACATCGAACTTTCAGTTTAATTTTTGTTGCAAATATACTGTATCTTATAAAATGCTCTTTTGCGAATGCAAGGTTTGTGCTAGAATAACTTTCCGAAGTTTACATACAAGAAGTTTAACAAGCAGCATTTATTGCACCAAGAACATAATTAATACTTTAACTTTTATTCAATTTCGTATATGGCAAACTTTTTATAGTTGAATTTAGTTCTTCCATTCAATGAAACTATTTTTCAAACATTTGTCCAGTTTTGTGCATACTACTACGTGTTTCTCAGTCAAATTCTATCTCAGTTCACCATACTTAATATCAAAATCAATTCCTCGTAATTATATTAATGAATCAATTCGATTTTTTACTTAAACCAAATTTCGCTTAAAATCGATTAATTAATTAATTAATTACTACACAAATCATTAAAATTTTCAGTATAAAAATTGACACATTTGAATTATCAAGTTTGTGAGCAAAATCTGGATTGAAATTGTGGTTTCTGTAACCAATAACTGCTTCAAAGGTTTGGGATTGTAAGTAAACTTCCAAAAACTTGTTTGATGAAGCGCATGAAATCATTGGCCCATGTTAATTATTAGCGTCGGCGAAGATATATGTTTAGGCGTAGGTTCTAGTATTCTGTTGTATTGATTTTTGGTAAGCATACTTCAGTTGTCATAGTTTTTGTTTGATGCATCGAACGAAATCTAATATATAATTCACTAACTATGCTGATATCTAACTGTACTAATGATATTTGTCCAATGAAACAGGCGAAGTTGAGTGCTTTCAGCAAAATTAATTTTGCGCAGTTTTTATTTTGCAGAATGATACCAATCTATACTGATATGTCTAGATTACAATTCAGCAATTGAACCAATGTCATCGTTGCTAGCAGCACTTGTTAACGACGTGTTGAAGCGCCATATTGAAAATTCGCACATTATTTTACATTCTATTGATGGTGCATTAGGCGCTTTGGAAAATGGTAATTGGTCTGGAATAATTAGAGACATTTTAGACGGCCGTGGACATATGTCTTTTCCCATCCTGTTCCTGAGCTATGATCGTTTTGCAGCATTGCCTGCAATCCCTGTGTACTGTGACGAAGGATATTTTAGCCAAGCGTTTAATGTGGACTTGCTTGATAATAACTCACATTATAAAATATAACGTAGGTCTATGGAAATTGTGTGGTTTGTATTCACAGAGTGCAATTTAATCAATATGCCTAAACCGGTAACTGCTGCTGCGTATCGTTTCTTGATGTTAGTTTTACTGTTTACGCAACTAACCAGTATTTTTTTATCGAACTCAATTTTGGGCGAACAACTTTCACGCATTCAACATGCATTTCGTTCATATGAATCAGTTCTTATTGAAATATTGCAAGGAAAACACCGCATTAAAATAACCGTTGCGCAATCCTCGACGCGAGGTCAAATGGCGCTAACCTACCATTCATTGTTCAAATTGGGTAGTGAAAACACTGCTAACCTGATAACTGCACCAGGGCCGAAATATTTAGGCAGTAAACTGTTAAGAACTATGCACTCACTTGCATTAGATTATGATTCTGATTTATTTTTTCATACATGCAGATATGTGAATGTGGTACTGTATCGTAATCTAGAAATGGCACAACGGCGTGCAATTTATTGTTCGAAAACCTTTGTTGATCGCGTTCTGGAAGAGAAACTTCGAAATGCAATACATCGCTGCTGCAAGTTTGGGTATTGGCAACGAACTTATTTTAATAAACTTACGTTTAAGTTCGCCATAAACAACTTGAAGTTGTCAAAATTGACAAGATTTCGTTTACGTTTGTCGTTGTTTGATTTCATGATTTGTTCTGGTTGCTGGTAGCAGTCATACTGGGAACAATTTGCTTTACAATCGAAAGAAGAATTAACATGATCTCAATGAGTTGGCTATAACGTGAATCATAGATCAATTGACCGCATTAATAATTTACGCGATTCAGTTGCAGTTCTTCACTTCTTGGTCGAAGGCGACTTTATTCTAATATGGTAGTGCAATTGGTCTTGTGGTATTACGGGCCAATGATGTAGTAAGTAGCAAGTCTGTATTACAAGCAATAAGCCAGAGTTGGACAAGGCTACTCTGACACAGTGGTGTACTCTGGTGGTTGCATGTCAGACCAGGTTCGGTGTGGGTGGCTATCGAGTCGTGCGTCTAACGTACATAGGATGGGTATTGTCCATGGGATTGTGGTTGTTGCGCAAACGTAGGGCTGGATACTGGGGTGCGCATGTGCTGTCTATCCGCTGACAAACAGCACCTGCCATCTGTTTACAGTTATGATTTTGCAGCATCGGAACTAGCATCGAATTCGCCCTTCCAAGAAAACTTATTAGCTTTTATAGCAGACGAAGCTGTTGATGCCGGATTTAAAAACCAAGGCAGTTGGGTGTTAGTTTGCGGCATGTTGATTCGATGGCAATATCAAGATTTGAACAATTTTATTATTTCGTCTGAAAATGGAAGGTCGTATGATATCTGACATCAGGGTGCAAATAGAAGTAGAAATACGGGGCCCATGCCACAGGCCAATTTATTCCTCCGCCAATATCGGGCTGACAGTGCGGCCGGCCAAGTTTTTCACATCTTTCAGGTCACCTCTCCTCAACACAGGCCAAACTTTCTCCTTGAAAAATTTTTGTTTCACCCTTTGTTCAAAAGAAGGTTTCCCCAGGCCACGTTTTCTCCGTTTTTCCCATTGCCAATTTTGCAGTTGAAATGTCATACGATTGAGTTGTTTTCAGTGTTGCTCTCATACTTAATTTCATTTTATGCGTGATGGACCACATCCAAATGCTCTTCGCACAAATGATCAGGGCACACAGCTTGTACGTTATGTGCGTGTGCTTGTGATCTTCCAAGACCTTTCGGACTAAACTTTAGCCTCCGGTTTTACTTGTTCTTCCTTCCCGTTGACAAAAACACGTAAACCTAGTGGAAAAAAACCAGGATACAGCTAATATTTCTGCCGCTGTCGCCCATGTAGCAAAATTGGCCATTCCAGACTCGTTAAGTTGTAAAGGCACATTTTGGCCAAGAAAAGTTTCCAAATTTTATTTGAGATGTGACTCTATAACTTTGACTTGTCGCTGACGTATAAGCTTATGCAAATTTTGTGTCCCAAAAATAATGTAAGTCACAGCATAAAAGAAACATTTACCATTATTTTTTTTACAAATGACAGTATCTGCGCCTCCATACTGCTGTTTAAAATTTATGCTGTTAATATAATTTCAACTTAGTAACACAAAGTTCGTTGCTAAATGTCTTTGAATCTTTGTATTCATCAACTTAGCTAAGGTACCTGGCAACCACGCCAGTATATAGTACGCACCGATCCCTTCTGTTTATACTTTTGGAGCTCTTCAGAAGATAACATCGAGGATTTCTATTTAATGCGCGTTACCTATAACAAGCTTGCCTCTCAAAGTGCGTCTAACATCATGCCTTTGTATATTGCAATTTTGAGCAATTTTAATTTGTGCTATGGCTAACATGTCTAGTTGTTGTCGATTTTCGTTAAAGATTTTGAAATCTGTGACAGACGAGCTGTAAAAAACAGACTTCTCTAACGAACATGAACTCTAAATAAGAGTGCTTGGTGGAATACTGCGGCAACTTCTGAAGGAATAAAAGACTTGTTTCAAACAGAAATCCCACGCATCCTGGTTTTCACCGTACATTAGCATAGATATTAACGTCTGATTGTACCGTTCAACTAGACCTTGTGTAACAACGGTACAGTATAGAGGGTCGGCACTCCAAGGAACGCCTTCCAATACTACCGGTTACCTAAGCGCACAACTAATCAACTCTTAATTAATTCCTCAAAATTCACAAGTAGCTGTGACACGCTTACACAAAAATTCTGAATTCGCGCACTTAGCCCACAGCAGGGTTATAACTACTTGAAAAATAAGCACGATACCCGAAGGCAGATTGAATACTCCGATGTCTGTCAGGACAATGCAACACCCTTCTTACTAATTTAATCACTGCGCCCCCAAAAACTTATAGCCACACTACCCAAAGGCAATTGTAAAACTCGGATGTCTGTCGGGACTAAATTTAAATCAGAAATCGTCGGTTGCTTATAAGGCTCAAGAGCCGCAAATATACCGTAAAATCAAAAAGCTACGCTAGAACAACCAGAAAATCGCACCAGTAGCACCGACAGCAGTTTGCTGTAAAACACGAACTGAGCCCCAAACAGCGAGCTCTAAACTAACTCCAGCACTCCAGCAGCACTTGGCTGCAAAACCAGAACTGACACACTTTGAGCTTGAAACCACCACTTTTATACTCATAATTTGAAAGGTTACCTAAATTCAAAGAATTCGAATAAATTGTTAAAAATATTACAGGAATTCAGAAAAGACAACGTTTCAGGATTTCTAAACTTTAATTTTACTTCAAATTGGCAGAAAAACTTGTTTTGTCCTAAAATCTAAGTTTTTATAACCTTTTCTGAACTTAAAATTTTAGAGAAATTCGCAGAAATTTTGATGTTTAGACTCAAATTTAAATTTTCAAAACAAAATTTAAACTAAAAGTCCCAAAGTTTCAACAAAAAGTGATGTGTTGTTTTAAAACTCGAAATTAAAACAAATTAAGTTCCAAGAATTGTTCCTCCAATATTCTTCCGAAGGGGGCAAACTCCAAGTTCAATTTTCACAGAAACAGAAAATGGAGCATCCAAAGTAAAACAATAGTTCCAAATTTCCGCTATTCGAATTCTCTTCCCTCCACCCTGTCATCCGCAACCTCATCTCGCACGACCGTACCAAACCATACATTGGGCTCAAAGCAGCTCACCAAAATCAATGCAAACCAAAAGGACCACCGTCATTGCATATGTATTCCACGCTATACACACTCTACATGTGCAAACACGTGCTCACTGTATCAACCTACGCCGAGATACAAAACAATGTATTAGCCGCATTGTGCCAATATTTTCGCGCACTGCACACAAAAAACAAAACAGACCAGAACCAACACCCAACAACAACAACAACAACAGTGATACATGTTTCAAAAATAAACCACAAAAATAAGTAAAAGGGGGTAGATACACTATGCATGATTATCCCCTTCATAACACTTGGTACTCAGGATGACAGATTGTAGGGACTGTTTTTCCACGGAATTAATCTCTAGGAGGTTTTCCAACACTGTGTTTACAATTTTATGTCCTTGGTCTCTGGACAGAACCTGGGCAAAACCGTTGTAGAAAAAATGTCAAAAATAACACTTGCAACAATTGAACCACGTTTGTCGTGAAGTGCAACAGCTTTAAGCGATTTGGATAAACGATCTATCAGAGTCAGTATATAAATGTACCCACTCTCGCTTTGTGAAATATTGATAAAGTCTATTGTAACGTTACGTGAAGCTAATTTTACGGCTATTGGATGCAGCGGGCCGAGAGCGCATTGAAGCCGTCCGGCTTCGCACGTTGACACTTTCGCAAGTTCGTATGTAATCTATCGCATCATTTTTCGTATTCGTCCAGTGGTATTTTTTACCATGCAAAAAGCGGTTGTACCACAATATTTGAACGTCTATATTATAGGCAACCTAGACACGAAACAAAGGAATCACAGATAACCACCGTTGTTACATTTGTAGAAGACCCTATGCGAATATCATATGACATTATAGGATTACAGCGAGTGTCTCGTGAAAAACTTTCCGTACCTTTTCTATTCATGGGCCAAAATTAAAAATTTTGAAAAAAACGAAGGGCGATGATCTATTGTTACCTTTTATCCTATTGTATTAGCTTTTGGTAAAAGTATACTTCAGTACTCATAGTTTTTGTTTAATGCATCAACGAAATCTGATATATAATACACAATCTATGCTGATTTAATAATGGTACTTCTGATATTTGACCAATGAAACAGGCGAAGTTGAATGCTTTCAGCAAAGTTTAATTTGTCATGCGGCGTGCAACTGAACAATACGTCCTTTGCTGCAGATTGGAAGCGTGTCTCTACGGAAAATTTCAAAGCTTATTCAGTATTTCGTACATTGTGAAGGCCGTATAATTTTAATAGTGTTACGCGCAGTGTATTCTGCAGAATGGTTTCTCAAAACCAGTCTATACTGATATCTGTAGCCTACTATTCAGGTGTTAAACCAACGTTATCGTTGTATGCAGAACTTGTGAACGACGTGTTGATGCGCCAGTTTGGAAATTCATATATAATTTTAAATTCTAGGGATGGTGCATTAGGCGCTTTGGAAAATGGTAATTGGTCTGGAATAATTAGAGACATTTTAGACGGCCGTGGACATATGTCTTTTCCCATCCTGTTCCTGAGCTATGATCGTTTTGCAGCATTGCCTGCAATCCCTGTGTACCGTGACGAAGGATATTTTAGCCAAGCGTTTAATGTGGATTTGCTTGATAATGAGTCACATTATAAAATATGGCGTAGGTCTATGGAAACTGTGTGGTTTGTATTCACAGCGTGCAATTTAATCAATATGCCTAAACCGGTAACTGCAGCTGCATATAGTTTCTCCATGTTAGTTTTACTGTCTGCGCAATTAACTGGTATTTTTTCATCGAACTCAATTTTGGGCGAACAACTTTCACGCATTCAACCTCCATTTCGTTCATATGAATCAGTTCTTAGTGAAATATTACAAGGAAAACATCGCACTAAAATAATCACTGCGCAACAGTCGACGCGAGGTCAAATGGCACTAACGTATCCTTCGCTATTCAAATTGTTTAGCGAAAACAAGGATAACCTAATAACTGTACCAGTGCCAACATATTTTGGCAGTATGCTGTCAAGAACTAAGCGTTCAATGGCGTTAGGTTATGATTTCCAGTTATTACTTAATACGTATAAACGTGCCAATGTGGTGGTGTTTCGCAATGTGGAAATGCCACAACGGCGTGCAATTTATTTTTCAAAAACCTTTGTTGATCGCGTTACGGAAGAGAAACTTCGAAACGGAATACATCGCTGCTGCGAGTTTGGATATTGGCAACGTAATTATTTTAATAAACTTGAATTTATGTTCGCCGTAAACAACTTAAAGTTGTCAAAATTGACAAGATTTCGTTTACGTTTGTCGTTGCGAGATCTTCGTGATTTGCTCTATCTGCTGGTACCAATCATGCTGGGAACAATCTGCTTTATAATCGAAAGAAAAATTAACATGACTTCGCTGTGTTGGCTGTAACGTTAATTATTAGATTACTTGAAGCATACTGATATTTTATCTGATTTAGTATCATCTCTTCGCTGTCTAATGGAATGCGTCTTTCTTCTCATATGGTCGTGCAATTGGCCATGTGGTATTATGGGCCAATGGTGAAGTAATGAGCATGTCTGTCTAGCATGCGAGAGGTTCGGGTTCGATCCCCGGCTGGTCAGATAGCTCAGACTACCGGGGGAGCATGCGCTTTCAATCTGCGGTCAAACTGGACCTAACAACTGTTTACATTGATGATTTTGCAGCATTGGAACTAGATTTGAATTCGCTGTTGAATTGTTCTTTATTGAGAAACACTTATTAGCTTATGTAACAGGCGAAGCAGTCAATGCTAGATTCACGTTTTAACCAGGACAGTCGGATCACAATTTTGTCTAGTCTCGATTCGAGGGCAAGGTCAAAATTTGAATTTTCTAGTCGGATCAAAAGATGAAGGTCGTGTAGTGCATGACACTGTCTGTCAAACCACCACTTTCGATTGTGTACAACACCCCGCAAGCCGTACTAAACTGTGAAACATTTATGCGAATATTTTATGATACTGCAAAATCACAGCGAATACATTGGCATTTAGCGAGACTGTGGCAATTGTTGTCATTTGGCGGAACGGTTTGATTGCCTATCCTCAGGCATGTAATGCGGGGTTCACGTTACCAGTTGTGCATTTGGTACCTGTTTTGTCACTGTGCCCATGGCGGTACACACTAACTTTTTTGTTACCCATATGGATACCAACAGAAAATAATATGTTGCACATAGCTAGGTTTTTGAAATATTGACCTACCCATATCGGTAGAGTCGAGATGTCTACTCGTAGCCTATATAGATGTCAACATAATGCACTTTCAAGCTTGCTTTTTAAAACAGCTCAGTACAGTGAGTTTTGTTTTACAAGTCTGGTTTAGTCTTTTTTACAATATATCTCTGGAAAAAATCTAAAAAATTACATAAACTATAAATATTGTTAAAACAAACTCAAGGTACCCATATGGGTAACAAACCTAAGACTAGCTACCCATAGCTACAAACGTAAGGTACCCATATGGGTAGTAGCTAGCTAGCAACCTATTCATATAGGTTGTTTCTACGTCCTGCTATGGGTAGGTGACAAAACAGACCCCAAGCGCACAATCAGTAACGTGAACCCCGCATAAACAATTTGAAACATATCATATAATATTCGCAGATAACGTTTGTGTTAATGTCATATGATAGGCAAGTACAAATATACTATAAAACATGATGGTAGCAGAAAACTGCAAATCTTGAAAGGGTTTAAAGAATCGAAAAATGTTAAATCTAAGCTGTTTCGGTTATAACGTAAACCCAATAACACCTAATGACAGAATGTAACCGGATATCCGTTTACATTTCCGTTAAAAATCGGTGACCATTTGCGTTTCTGTTATAGAAATAACGGAAATTTTATTTTTTCTGCTCAAAAATTAGTTGTATATCACGTATATATCTCGCAATTTTTTAATTATAGATATGCTGCCATTCTTCGAAATGAAATAAAAAATCATATAATTTATCCAAAATCGTAAAATTTTCGGTGTATTCGCTATTTTTTCAATTAGTCCGATGAATATTTGCATGCCTCGATTGGGTTGGCAGAAAAGTGAAACATCTTTGAAACTTTTATACTTCAATATTCGTTTTTCGTTTCTGTTCCCGTTTGCGTTATTTGGATCACTATCCGTTTTTTTTTCCATTTCCGTTATTTTTACTATCCATTTACTCCATGTTTAGTGAACATTTGTTATAAATTTATAGTAAACTTTCCTTATAACGACAGTTTCATGGTGCATATATTCAAAGTGTGATATGACACTTCCATAACACCGACACCCGGATTGCCTAAAACCGACAGTCTGCCTTGTATCGACAGCTTCGTTTCGCTTACACATATATAATATATAATGCTGTATAGCAACGGAAAAGACAACCAGAACCCATTTTTTGAACACTTACTAAACAATTATGACGAATAGCAGCAATTGTAACATGGATTGCACCATACGATTTCTAACAAACTAACAAATTTTGTTTTTTGCCGAAAATCAAGGCAAAAATTATAACTTTGATTTTAAAGCAAAAAATTTAGGAAAATCGCGTGGTAAGCTATGCAAAGTGCAACCGTACTTAATAATCAGCGCGCATATATTCCATTTTTTTTGGCACACAAGTCTTGCAATAAAAATGACTCCGAGTTTTTTCCCGCCGCAGTTTTCATGCTCCCATATAAGGCAGTCTCCACATTGTACCCAGAAATTTCCAGACCTATCTTCTATGTAATCAACTCCGCATTGTCGACAAACATCGCGCTTGCCAGCTTGTTTTTTTGGTGTTACACTACTTCGTGACTCCTCTTGATCTGACTTGAACGGTGACGGGTTTAAGTGAGGACTCACTTTCTTCATACGTTTGAGGGCATTTTGGGCGGCTTGTGCGCCTGCGGATGCGGGCGTAACAAAACTTTGAAACGATTTCCGCCGTCTAGACAAAAAATTATGTTCAACATTGGTAGCGCTATCGCTAATAGCCCCTGCAGGCGATTCCGGATGTGGTTGCATTGGTGCCATGTTTTGCACATTGAGCTCAATAGAGTATGCGGAGTCTGATCGGTCGATATCAGCCGAAATGTTGCAATCAGGATCGTCGCGACATGAATTCAAAGAAATTTCTTGACCAACCGGAATGTTTTCATCAAAATGAAGGTTCACTGCTTCCTCAAGACTAAACGTGTCGCTTGCGGAATTAAAGGCCATATTTTGCTGCTGCACGTCAAAATCAAGTGGTGGTGTTTGTAAAGCTTCGTCGCTTGCTTGTTCGGGTTCCTCTAAACCACAGCTAGCACTGTCGCCAATGCTGGTTTGCTCAGTTTCGGTTTCTGTCGTCAAATGTGATCTCGACACTGCATATGCATCGTCATCTACAATTCTCGGATCGAACGGACAAATACCAGTCTTCCTGAAGCCGCTCACAGCTTTTACAGCGACAGCGGTTTGCTGGTAAGCGACGGTAAAGAGCCTGCCGAAATCATTTCGTGTTATTACGGAACCCGGATTTTTCGCGATAAATTGCCGGCATCGCTCAGACCACGATTTTTTGAAGGAAAAGAACACTGATTTATCAAGCGGTTGCAAATGCGCGGATGTGTGGGAAGGAATTGCCCTAAGTTCTACGTGATTTTCCTTCGCGGTTGCTAACAATTTCGCACTATTGTGACTGCTGTGTCCATCAAGCAGTAGTGCTACACGCTCGTGTTGTTGGCGCGGCGGTAAAAATTTAACAAAATGCTAAAACCATTTTAGAAACATGTCTTTATCAATCCAACCTGATTTAGAACATGTCAGCAACGTGCCAGTAGGAAATAGATCAGTAAATTCAGTATCTCGGGATACCCTACTACCCTTAAAAATGACCATGGGGGCACGAAGTAGCCATCGGCGTTGCAGCACCAAACAATAGTAGTAGTTGAACCTCTTTCCGCGGAAACAATAGTTTGAACTTATTTCGAACCTTTTTCCGCGACTACTCTTCCTGGCTCATTAACGATTTGAACTCCCGTTTCATCAACATTATAAATTCTGTCCAGTTTATTTTTTACGTCATATCGTTTGAGCAGTTCGTCAAGCTGCTGAAAAAACTGTTTACTCGACTTTCTTCCATCCCCAATGCTCTATTCAAAGAACAGTTTGTGGGTTTCCGCACACTAAGATCCGGGTGGTTCTTTTGAAACGACGACCACCATTTCCAACCGGCCAATTTTGTGCGATTATTAAATTGGTGTTTTATAAGATTTGACTCGCAGTAGTCATAAACCAGCGACCGTACATCGTCAATTGTCATGGGAAATCCGTTTCATTGACGGCCCTTTATGTGTTCTACCAGCTTCAGTTCATCGCCTTGAGATAATGTTCGTTTTTTGCCTGCCAAGTGTTTGTAGCACTCTGCACCAAACGCAATCCACCTGTCTCTGAGTGTACTTTTAGGAACGCCAAATTGCTTTGCCAGCGTTTGAAGCACCGAAGAATTTTCCTAAAATGTGGTTGGAAAATAAAATCAAATAACACACTTTTAGGTTTAGCATGTTTTAGAAAATTGAATGAATTCAACACCTCTCAAACTTAACCAAGATGTGATTGAACTCAGTTTAACCTTTTATCTGTAATTATAATTCCAATTATACAGATATAACACACGATGTTGATAATTTATAACCACAATGCTTCAGCTGCCAAACTACAAAAAGAAATCAAACATTTACAATCGGAATATAAATCATGCACGTTTTAAATTCCCACACCAACAATAACAAAACTTGCCAAGTGCGGCTTCCCGTGACGAATTTGAATCCAAATTATGCTCTGGAAGCTTTGACTTAACGGCAGCCGCCAGTGCGTTCAATGCATTTTCCATCATTTGTTCAGTCCAAATTTGCCGACGTTTTTTCGGAATATTTGCTGCTCCGCTGCTACTTGGGCTTGGTTGCTCTTTATGACTATGTGCCGTTATCTTAGTAATGGCAGATGAAGGTTTACGAGCCAGAGGCAAGTTACTTGCCCTTTTTCTGGACTTAACTGTTAATTTAATTCGAGCCATCTGTAAATTTACATGAACAGAAATGAATTTTTAAGTTTTGTTTCATACACGTAACGCAATGACAAACAGTTGCTGTTAGAAACGTTTGCCATGAGCACAGTCATGTTTAGCAGAGTTAGATAAGCTGAAGTTCGAGTATAAGCTCATTTTTATGTCTACAACAAGTAGTATAAGTTAATCGTATTTCATTTCAAACAGCCAAATTTTGAACGGGGTATAGAATTAATTTTGCAAAGCTTTTATCACGGTAGCGCCCTAGCTGTCGACATAATGCAGAAGTGCTGATATTAGGAAAAGGTACATATTTGCAGCGACGATACTAGGAAAAAGCTTCGATAACGTTTAAACAGACATCTTATTATGAAATAATAAGATATGAAAACAAAGACGTCACCACGTTAAAGAGTGCAACGAGACGAATTTATTGATGTAATTTTTGCTCAACATTTCAAATATATATAGGTAGATTTTTGAATTATTTCCTTAACGTATAACTGAATTCCTTAGTTGTGTATTTCCTAGTATCGACACTTTACACTTAATCATTACAAAGGTCTATTTACAAATGACATCATATCAAGCCAACATCACCAACATCTAGCTATTTATTACGCAGGAATTCTTGAAAAAATCGAATTGCTCTAGCTAGCTTGAAAACAAATATACAAAAAAATCGTTCGTATTGTCGATATTAGGGTAGTGCCGATACAAGGAAGGTTAATGCTATTTAAAAAAACTAATTCGTGTTTATTAATGTCAGGATGCAACCGAAGGTGAAAAATGCCGGAGCAAGCATCGTACCACATTTTCCACTGCAATTTTTTTCTCTTTGCCATAATTTTCTTCTTACAGTATTCCCCTATTTCCAAGCAGGGAAAACCGAATGTTAAAATACGAATACCGAAACTAGAGCCATATCGCGGTTATTAACTGGAACCAGGACGTCAACCAGACAGTATAACGCAGCGTTTTTAAGTTTCAGAACCTTTTTAACTTGTAGCTCTCAAAACAGTTTCGTGAGATTCCACTTGGTTTCAACCAGCAACATTATTTACCCTATCCATCATATGAAGCAAATTGATTTTGTTTACATATTTTCGTTGACACTGCGTTGGTTTGATTCGTCTTTGTCTGCTTGAACTATTGCAACGTCGAGGTACCTCAAATAAAAACAGTACTCTTGAACGTTCGACGTTGTTTTCTGAAATATGAAAAAATTAAAAACTTCCCAAAATGTCATACCGCACTGAAAGTTAAGATAAAAATAGATTCCTCGTGAGGTGATAATCTCCAAACATGGCAGAGAAGAATATATTTCAGAGAGAAATTATGGTACGACGCCGAAGGTACACAAATTTTGCCGAAACCTTAATATTCGGGGGTAAAGCATAATTTTAGTGAAACAAACGGCTTCAAACTTTGTATTATTAACTATAATATGCAAAGCGTTGTAAAAACATTGTTAAACCTTGTTTCTCACAGCAATTAAAACTTTCAAGCTTACCCGCAGAAACAAACAAAACTCATTGAAGGGAATAAAGTTTATAAAAGCACGAAAATTTTCACTGAGGCTCAGGCTTCGGCTTAGGTTCAGGTTTACGAATATGCTTTTACTACTGTTGCACCTTCAAGAGGAATATGCTGTGATCGTTCGCCGCAATATTTAACAGTCTGACGTAAGTAAACAAGAAATATTCATACTGTTTAGAATAGTTGTCAACTGTCCTTCATACTAAAAATGGTTTGTGGCTGATTCGATTGTTGAAATAAGTTTACGCTTGGTGTTCAAATAGCGGCTTTGCGTTTTATATATTTGAGTTACATAAGGGGTTTTTCAAAAAATCGGCCAATGCCGGTACATTCTTTAATACACAGAATGTACCCAGTTGCACACTCTTGGTAGAGTGATCATCCACTCTTGCTATAATCAACGTCGATTTGTTTAACTCATTAAGCACAGATAAGATATACCATTGTATGTTCGCGTATGTATAATACATGTGTAGTACAAACCAAACCAAACTGTGGTTGATTTCTGAGCAACAATGCTTTGCTGGCTTAAACCATATATGTTTGTTCCTCAATATTTGATTTTAAATATCATGTTTCACTCCTAATTAAACACGATGCTTTGGAAGAAGCCTAACGAATCCAAACCTTTAATTGCTATGTATACTTTTATTCGGGTGCAGCAATCAAATTTCTTTAGATCCATGATGATTTGGGGGATACCTCAACGTTCGAAGTGATATCGAAATTGGCGAGAATTTCAAAAATTTGGTGAATACAGCGGTTAAACGATGCCATAAACTCAGTGTCAGCATTTGCTCGGGACCATATAATTGGAGGTGTGCTCTAAGTAGGCTATTCTACACATTAGCAAGACACGTGAAATCCATTAGTTTCAAAGTTATAAGACCTATCACCAACTGGTGATTGGCGATAGTCATTTGAAAATAAGTAGCGGCCTAGCTATGAATTTAACATATTTCTTGAAACTCAGCAAACTCGTTGTTTGCTCTAATCCCAACGATGACATACATGCCACAGTATTGGAATCAAAATCGTAAATTTTACCCCTTATGACCACCATTTATTAGCAATTATGTGCAAGATTTGAATGCAGTTCTATTAAGTTTCATAACAGACGATGTTTATATTTCTCAGCGCGCATCTCTTACACACGGGGGTGAAAATTATCGCAGATATATAAGTAATGTATGCATGCGTGCTCTAGAACCCTATGAAAGATTGATTGATCTGGTCCATACTAATTACATATAAAATGGTTCAGTATGCAAAAGTGTGGACTGTGAATTTAGTTCCGCACCACATTCCAGCGTAAATTTTCTGTTCTGATTTCTTTAACGGTATAAGTCATTTCCTTTTATCACCCTGCTCTTGATCAATGTTGCTAAAGTTATAAGTAGTCAAAAAGTACGCCGCTTTAAGCATACTGTAAAAAATACCTGAATCAACCAGGACTTATGGACAGTCGGTTGTAAAGCCTTAACGTTTGAAATGGCAAGTCTTAACCATTTCTAACGTCGGACTTTAAACTCCGAATGTACACAAGTCGCCAATACTTATTGATTTTCAGCTTGAATTTCGTTTGAAATATGATTGTTTGTCCGATCAAACAGGTATGAGAATAAAACCGCCTCAAATACAAAAGCAACTATATATTGTAATTACTGTGCAAATTGATGTATAGTTATATGTACAAGAATGAACCAGGAGGAGTTTTGTGCTAAATCTCATGCTAATGGGGTGTTTCGTTCCAGTTAAATATTCGCCTTCTTCTTGGAAATTAAACGAAACCCTATCTTTCCGATACACAACCGGTATATGTAAACTAAAACAAACATGTTCCGACTTCTATCATATATGATGTATTGTATATCGT